>CALYLW010003304.1:0-11070 GCA_944989445.1 Ampullaceana balthica | reverse complement strand
GAGGTTCAGGCAGATTTGTGTGTGTGATGTTTTAAAGCAAAATAAAACTTGATAAATCAAATTCCTTCTTGTACATATTCTTTAATATTATCCCCTTATTAAGCCTATCAAATCAGGTTTTCGATTACTAAGACTATCGTGTCGAAGAGCGATCAGATTAATAGATAAGATTTTATAAATGTATTTTAATTTATGATATTTTCAGGGATTCATGCAAACCTTAATTATAAAATATAGTACGTTTGGGGGTGCTTAAATTATTGGGGGTCCCTGACTTTAGCCCGTTCACCCCCCCCCCTTAAACCGCCATAGGGGGGATTTATTTTTTTGTGGAGAGCTACAGCTAGTGAGAATTATTTTAAACATATATAGAACATTTTATCCTATGGAGATAAAAACATCGAATGGGTAAGTTGGAGACTCTGAATGTGGGGAGGAATGTATTTTCTGACACTGGCATCGCCGCCTGGACCCTCCTAGCACAGTAACATATATGTTCACTTCCTGCCCCACGATCGCCACGGCCAGGGAGTTCAGGGCGGAAGGAGAATCAGAAAATGTTATATGACACCGCCCAGCAGGAGCAGGTTGACAAATGGACCATTAGCCCAAATAATGTTAAGGTGAAGTAAGTATGCTACATACAGATAGCCGGTATAAGGAAGTATGTTACGTACAAATACCCGGTATAAGTATGTTTCGTACAGAAGTACGGTATAACTATGTTTGTTTCCCACATTACCCGGTACAAGTAAGCATTAAAATACAGATGTCCGCTATAACTATGTTTGGTTCATATATATATTTCTTGTAAGTAGGAATTTTCGTACAGATTCACTGAAATAAAATTTTAAAAAAACGTTTTCAAAAACATTTCCCTGAGTGGGCATTTCATTTTGTGGTTACATTTTATAACACAATGTGGATTGCTTTGTTATTTCACTTGGCTAAAGTCATCTTGATGCAGTTCCTATCTGAGCTCTTCTTTTTCTTGGTTGTGCATTTTCTTTAAAGAAACCTGGTTATCTTCTCCATACTTCTGAAATTTGCCAACAGTAGGAATTTTTAAAAAACAACACGTAAAATAAGTGCTTAGATTTCAAATCAAGACAAGTTCCTAGACGACTTCCGCTAGATGGGCGCCATCTTGTTGAAACACCGGAGAACATAAATATAGAGAATATTTACATAAAGATCTTGTGAGCACATAAATCGTTACATAGCACGGCGTTCATTGGCTTAATGTGCTAATAATTGTTGGCCTACGTGCTATTTGTTCAAGCAGTTTGGTGTAGATTGAGAGCCATGTTTTGTGGAGTGATTTGATGCGTAAGAACCAAGGTTACTAAAAACTTATCGCAGTGATATTTCCGTTATTCTCTTTTAGATTGAATTTCTGGAGCTTTCTTGAAGAAATAGGCATATAAATAAATGAGGGCTGTTAACGATTAATTTAAATTTAATCGTTAACTTTTGACAAATTAACGATTAATTCATCGTTAATATCGATTAAAATTATGACATCATAAGTAACACTTATTAAACGTTCTTGTTGAAAATCTAAATAACTTTGGAATGTCTCCTTTATATCTCATCTTTTAACCAACTACGTCAAAAGACAAGTGTGTTGACATTATTTGTGATGACATAAGTGATGAGCGGGTCTAATTGACAATATAACCAGCCGAGCTCAACAACAATTCACATAGCTTTAGATTGTCTCAGCAGAAGTTTGCGATACTGCAATGGATGTTTGGTTTGCAGGTGACATGTAAGCGAAGTATTAGAACCATTGTAGCAATGTTCCCTTTAAGCCAGGGCCGTCTTTACACCAGTTTTGGCCCCCGGGCAAAGAAATAGTGTTGGGCCCTTTCCCCGCAGGAATAGAAAAAATAAATATACATAATATATATAGATAAACATATTCCCATGGGGTCCCTATGCTCGTGGGGCCCTGGGCAAATGCCAAACAGGCCTATGCGTTAACACGGCCCTGCTTTAAGCAGCGCTGCTTCGCCTATTTTTGACCGACGCCACGCAGGAGTTTAGCATCACCGCGCAGCAAATTTTGTAAAATATTGCGCATAAAATGGACGATGTGCAACTTTGCACACGAGTTTTTGTCGTTGTTTTTTTTAACTTTGCAAATGGACCAACGAAGCCTAGACTTAGACTAGAGAAAACATTGCATGGTGGGCAAACGATTTCTCTCAATGGACACAATAACCTTTATCAAACATTTTGAACATTCACGTTAGTCAATAGTTTAAATCCAAAATGTTCGTGTAACCGTCCGGAAATTAGTTTATATTTTTCGCCGAAATATTTTACTTTTTGACTTCTAGTACATTTATAAGACGTGGGTCGATTAATCGTTAAAAAAATTTAATCGATAAAATAGTTTAACGATTAATCGAGAAATGAATCGTTAATTTCCGCAGCCCTAAAATAAACCTTGACAGTAGCACGGGTAATGATATTTTAAAAAAATTCTTTTTCTATGAGTAACAAGCTTAATTATCACGCTACATATACTGTAAATTATAAAAGTCGTTTAAAATGCTTTTAAACTGACGGAAATTACAAGAGCTGTATAAAATATTTAACGAGATTGAGCTTCAGATCCTCTTACTTAGTCAAAAGTTAACACACACGCACACACACACACAAATAAAATACGAAACTAGTTGTTGGCAATGATTAAAATGGGATGTAGTATATACCTTAAAATTGTGGGGGTGGAGGTGGTGTTTGGGGTAGGAATTAGTTATTCATTTCTTGAAATGACTTAGTTGGAATGCATTGTGCACGAATAGCAGGCTCAACTGTATTTAAACACGTGTTATAGTTTCAAGTCATTAAAGTTCTCTATGAAAAAGAGCGGCGATAAAGGTAACAAAATATTAGGTCTCAAAGACCTCTGCCCTTCCCACACGGAAAACAACGTGTTGATTTTCTGTTAAAATAAAGACTTTTCACAACAAAAGAAAGCGATCAATAAGATTGATAATGTGCATTTTATTGTACAGACGACACTATAAATATAAATAATAGGACATTTATGGTTTTTAATGTGCCGTCTCTTCAACGAATTCAGTGCTAGGAATTCATCACACCACTGTTACGTACCACAGGTAAAATTGATTTTAATTTGAAGGTACAATGTTGTTTTATTATTAAGTTGTCTCTCTGACGCGGCACGCAACACAATAAAACAGTAACTAAGTAAATAATAATGAATTAAAGACACGAGAAACATTAGTTGTTTATTTGTTGTGTTACATAATTATTTTTTAAGCCTTTTTAAATCCTTTGTATTAACTCGTGGTGTCTGTTTGAACCCTTGATTGCTTGTCGGTCGCCAAAACTTTGGATCGGTCTTCAACCCACTTCCTAGTAAGCTAGCGAGCTGAAATTTTGCAGGTAGTTTTGTGCCGATGATAAAAATAATGTATCAAAATTTCAGATCGATCACATGTTCTGTTATTAAATTATTGATTTTTTAGATTATTTTATTTCTTCCTATGTATCATGTTATTTTTTTTAGATAGAGTGTAAGGGTGCGCATTATATTGAACAACCTTTCTGTCACGCAATAAGGTGCGTATTTTATTGACAACACTTTTTATAAACATATTCCTGATAGGTGCGCATTATATTTAACACGTTTTACGAGACATAACTACAATTTTGTATTTTTGGATGGTCTTGCGCTGCGTATTATTATGAACGTTCTTTTAGTTACGTCTAGTACACAAAGGATTTATAGTGAAAAACTTGGTTTTTTAAATCCTTTATTAAATCCTTTATATTAACTCGTGGTGTCTGCGGCGGACCTTGCTTGCTTGCTTGCTTGCTTGTCGCCAAAACTTTTGATCGATTTTTAACCCCACTTGCTCGCAAGATAGCGAGCTGAAATTTTGCAGGCAGTTTCGTACCGATGATAAAAACAATGTATCAAAATTTCAGATCGATCGCATGTACCGTAATTAAATTATTGATTTTTTAGATTATTTTTTTTATTCCTATGTATCATGCTATTTTTTGAGATAGAGCGTCGCGGTGCGTATTATATTGAACAACCTTTCTGTCGCGCAATAAGGTGCGTATTTTATTGACAGCTCTTTTTATAAACATATTCCTGATCGGTGCGATATTATATTAAACATGTTTTACGACACAACTTCAATTTTGTATTTCTGGATGGTCTGGCGCTGCGTATTATAATGAACATTCTTTTAGTTACTTCTCGTACATAAAGGATTTATAGTCAAAAACTTGGTTTTTTACGGGTTTTTCTTATTAAATCCTTTATATTAACTCGTGGTGTCTGCACCCTTGATTGCTTGTCGCCAAAACTTTTGATCGATTTTTAACCCTACTTGCTCGTAGCTAGCGAGCTGAAATTTTGCAGGCAGTTTCGTACCGATGATAAAAACAATGTATCAAAATTTCAGATCGATCGCATGTACCGTAATTAAATTATTGATTTTTTAGATTATTTTATTTATTCCTATGTATCATGCTATTTTTTGAGATAGAGCGTCGCGGTGCGTATTATATTGAACAACCTTTCTGTCGCGCAATAAGGTGCGTATTTTATTGACAACTCTTTTTATAAACATATTCCTGATCGGTGCGCATTATATTAAACATGTTTTAACGACACAACTGCAATTTTGTATTTCTGGTTGGTCTGGCGCTGCGTATTATAATGAACATTCTTTTAGTTACGTCTCGTACATAAAGGATTTATAGTGAAAAACTTGTTTTTTACGTTTTTTTATTTTTATCTTTATATTAACTCGTGGTGTCTGCGGCCGACGGACCGACCATGCTTGCTTGCTTGCTTGTCGCCAAAACTTTTGATCGATTTTAACCCACTTGCTCGCAAGATAGCGAGCTGAAATTTTGCAGGCAGTTTCGTACCGATGATAAAAACAATGTATCAAAATTTCAGATCGATCGCATGTACCGTAATTAAATTATTGATTTTTTAGATTATTTTATTTATTCCTATGTATCATGCTATTTTTTGAGATAGAGCGTCGCGGTGCGTATTATATTGAACAACCTTTCTGTCGCGCAATAAGGTGCGTATTTTACTTACAACACTTTTTATAAACCTATTCCTGATCGGTGCGCATTATATTAAACACGTTTTACGACACAACTGCAATTTTGTATTTTTGGATGGTCTTGCGCTGCGTGTTATAATGAACATTCTTTTAGTTACGTCTCATACGTAAAGGATTTATAGTCAAAAACTTGGTTTTTTACGGGTTGTTTTTATTTACGGTTTATTTTTTACTAGCAGACCCGTCGTGCGTTGCAACGATCTCTTCAAAAATGAATAAATTGAAAGAAACCAAAGATTGGTGTGTTTTAAAAGAATTATGCCATAAACCTTCGGGGAAGTGAGAAAAAAAAAGTCCAAGTTTAATAGCAAACTGTTACATAAATTAATAATTAAAAACTTACAAAAGAAAAAACGATATTAAGAGGCCCAGCCAAAAAATGAGTGATAATTTAATTTTTTTATTGCCATTGTACTCAAGCTAAATTTCTCAATATCGTGTAAAATTGAATGGGGAATTAAATTGTTACCGTGCAGTAAAAATGACATTTGGGGCCCCCAGCTCCGAGGGAATGGACATTAGGAGTTCAGTGCCCTATAGTAATATATTATAGGTTCTTAACTTTTTATATACTAACTTTAGTCAAAATCCATTTATTTTCTCATTATCTAACGCTTAAACTAATTTTAATATAGCTAATATAGTGAATAAAACTACATAAAGGGGCCCCGGGCTTTTTCGCTGCGAGATGTCAATTTCAAAAACCTTTACATTTCAATTCAGTTTCATCATGGATATATTTATCAAGATCGTTAAAAAGTGAATGGCAAAAATATCTTAAACATATATGAAAAAAGACATTTGGGGCCCTCCGTCACCGAAGAAAATGTCATTAGAAGTTCAAAAACCTTGAGTATTTTAATATGGGCTACCAAGTTTTTTATACAAAATTTGGTTAAGATCCAATCATTTACTCAGTAGCTAACGCATAAACTAATATTTATATAGTTCGTATAAGCAAAAAACGACAGTAACGTCCAGTTATTGCAAGAAATAAAGTGCGAAACACATGTTCATTTGAATAAATTTCAAAATGCATAAATTTATTTATATTTATCAATAATAGTAAAATTTGACTGTGCGATAAAATATTAAACATACATTTTGGGCTCCCTGCCTCAAGGAAAAGAAAATTACGAGTTCAGTGCCCTATAGTAATAAAATATAGACCCTCGAGTTTTTATATAATAAGATGGGTCAAGACCCATTAACTTTTTCAGAATTTTACGCTAATAATAATTTTTATACAGCTAATATAATGGAAAAAAAACGAAATTTAGGGGCCCCTGGGCCCATTCGGTGAAAGATTTCAATTTAAAAAATGCTGTTCATTTTAATTCAGTTTCCTCATAGATATATTCCTTAAGATCGTGAAAAATTAAATGAAGAAAACTATCTCAAACATATACGAAGAAAAGACATTTGGGGCCCCAGGCCCCGAAGGAATGGAAATTTGAATTTCTGTGCCCTATAGTATTTTAATATCGGCTACCAAGTTTTTGTATACACATTTTGGTTAAGGTCCATTCATTTACTCGGTAGCTAACGCACAAACTTATTTTTATATACCTCATATAAGCAAAAAACTACATTATGGGCCCCAGGGCCTAATTATCGCAAGAAATAAAGTGCGAAAGACATTTTAATTTGAATAAATTTCAAAATACATACATTTATTTATATGTCTCAATATTGAATGAACGATAAAATATTGAACATACATTTTGGGCTCCCTGCCCCAAGGGAATGAAAATTAGGAGTTCAGTGCCCTATAGTAATAAAATATAGACCCTTAAGTTTTTATATATTAAGATGGGTCAAGATCCATTAATTTTCTCAGTATTTAACACGAATACTAATTTTTATACAGCTTAAATAAGGGAAAAAACGACATTTAGGGGCCCCTTTAGTGAAAGGTGTCAATTTCAAAAACCTGTTCATTTAATTCAGTTTCCTCATAGATATATTCCTCAAGATCGTGAAAAATGGAATGGGGAAAAATATCTAAAACATATACGAAGAAAAGACATTTGGGGCCCCCGGCACCGAATATATTGACATTAGAAGTTTAGAAACCTTAATTATGTCAATATGGGCTACTAAATTTTTGTATGCAAATTTTGGTTAAGATGCATTCATTTACTCAGTAGCTAACGCAAAAACTAATTTTTATATAGCTCACATAAGCAAAAAACGACATTAAGGGCCCCAGTGCAAGATATAAAATTCAAAATACCTGTTCATTTCAATCTGTATAATAATGGATACATGTGTCATTAGTTGTCAATATTGTTAATAATTGAATGGTGAATAAAATCTTAAACGTTTAAGAAAAAGAATTTTTTGGGCCCCCAGCCCCGAAGGAATGACTATTAGGAGTTCAGTTCCCTTTAGTGTTTTAATATTGGCTATCAAATTTTTATATACAAAGTTTGGTTAAGATCAATCAATTTACACAGTAGCTAGCGCTGAAACTAAATTTTATATAGCTCATATAAGCAAAAAATGACATTATGGGTCCCCGGCGCCCCATGAGTGATAAATTTAGAAAAAAAGTTGCCAGTCTCCAAAAGTTTCATGATGATCGGATGAATGGTTTAATCAGCTATAAAGGACATGCACACAGACTTACATTGATTTTTATATATATAGATTAACAAAAACGACATTAAGGGCCCCCAGGCCCAATCGGTGCAAGAGAATAACTTTAAAATACATGTTCATTTCAATCTGGATCATGATAGATATATTAGTCAATGCTTTTCAAGATCGTGTAAATCATAACGGGAATAAAGTATTTAACGCTCACAAAAAAAAGGATTTTGGGCCCCCGGCCCCGAAGGAACGGACATTAGGAGTTCAATGCCATATGGTACTTTAATATAGGCTATCAAGTTGTTATGTACCAAGTTTAGTCAAGATCCATTCATTTTCCAAGCAGCTAAGCCTTAAACTAATTTTTATATAGCTCATATAAGAAAAAATTCTCATTATTTGGCCCCCGGCGCCCCATGAGTGTTAATTTTTGAAAAAAAGTAGCCTATTTCCATCCCGTGAGCGTACTCAAAAGTCTCCAAAAGTTTCATGGCGATCGGATGAATGGTTTAGTCAGCTAACGGGAATAAAGTATTTAACGCTTACAAAAATAAAGATTTTGGGCCCCCGGCCCCGAAGGAACGGACATTAGGAGTTCGATGCCATTTGATACTTTTATATAGACTATCAAGTTGTTATGTACCAAGTTTGGTCAAGATCCATTCATTTTCCAAGCAGCTAAGCCCTAAACTAATTTTTATATAGCTCATATAAGAAAAAATTCTCATTATGGGCCCCCCGAAGGAACGGACATTAGGAGTTCAATGCCATATGATACTTTAATATAGACTATCAAGTTGTTATGTACCAAGTTTGGTCAAGATCCATTCATTTTCCAAGCAGCTAAGCCCTAAACTAATTTTTATATAGCTCATATAAGAAAAAATTCTCATTATGGGCCCCCGGCGCCCCATGAGTGTTAAATTTTGAAAAAAAGTAGCCTATTTCCATCCCGGGAGCGTACTCAAAAGTCTCCAAAAGTTTCATGGCGATCGGATGAATGGTTTAGTCAGCTAACGGGAATAAAGTATTTAACGCTTACCAAAAAAAAGACTTTGGGCCCCCGGCCCCGAAGCAACAGACATTAGGAGTTCAATGCCATATGATACTTTAATATAGGATATCAAGTTGTTATGTACCAAGTTTGGTCTAGATCCATTCATTTTCCAAGCAGCTAAGCCCTAAACTAATTTTTATATAGCACATATAAGAAACAATTCTCATTATGGGCCCCCGGCGCCCCATGAGTGTTAAATTTTGAAAAAAAGTAGCCTATTTCCATCCCGGGAGCGTACTCAAAAGTCTCTAAAAGTTTCATGGCGACCGAATGAATGGTATAGTCAGCTAACGGGAATAAAGTATTTAACGCTTACAAAAATAAAGATTTTGGGCCCCGGCCCCGAAGGAATGGACATTAGGAGTTCAATGCCATATGATACTTTAATATAGGTTATCAAGTTGTTATGTATCAAGTTTGGTCAAGATTCATTCATTTTCCAAGCAGCTAAGCCCTAAACTAATTTTTATATAGCTCATATAAGAAAAAAACTCATTATGGGCCCCCGGCGCCCCATAAGTGTTAAATTTTGAAAAAAAAGTAGCCTATTTCCATCCCTGGAGCGTACTCAAAAGTCTCCAAAAGTTTCATGGCGATCGGATGAATGGTTTAGTCAGCTATAACAGACATGCATACATACATACATACATACTTTGATTTTTATATATATAGATTAAATCCTTTATATTAACTCGTGGTGTCTGTTTGAACCCTTGATTGCTAGCTTGTCGGTCTCCAAAACTTTGGATCGATTTTAACCCACTTTCTCGTAAGCTAGCGAGCTGAAATTTAGCAGGCAGTTTCGTGGCGATGATAAAAACTATGTATCAAAATTTCAGATCGATCGCATGTACCGTAATAAAAGTATTGCATTTTTAGATTATTTTATTTATTCCTATGTATCATGTTTTTTTTTGTTGAGATAGAGTGTCGCGGTGCGTATTATATTGAACAACCTTTCTGTCGCGCAATAAGGTGCGTATTTTATTGACAACACTTTTTATAAACATATTCCTGATCGGTGCGCATTATGTTAAACATGTTTTACGACACAACTACAATTTTGTATTGTTGGATGGTCTTGCGCTGCGTATTATAATGAACATTCTTTTAGTTACGTCTAGTACATAAAGGATTTATAGTGAAAAACATGTTTTTTTAACTTTTTTTTTACATTTTTTTAATATCATGTCTCTCCATTGGTCTCTAATGTTAAAATTGTTTTAGTTTTTCTTAAAGATACAGGCATAATTTATTGTTGAAATATCCCTTTTAAGATGTACAGGACAGTAATAACAAGAATAATATCCACAAAAGTAGACAATTAAAGATAGTAAGTAACTTGTGTTAGAGTCCCCCCCCCCTCGCCAAAATATTCTATTATGTTCCTTTTACGAGTAAGGCTGGTGATTACTTCACGTTTTGTCAAAATAATGAAAAATAATAATGTGTACGACATTCCTGTACATTGATAATCCATTATAAAAATGCAAGTAGTGCAGCCAGTAAAAAAAATAAAGTTGTGCAATACTCTGGGTGTACACTGTGATATTCAGTGCCATTTTCTTGACCACTTTTTGTTAATGAAAGTGGAGACATATTGTTTATGTTAGTATCGTTATTAACCTATGCCCAATATGTTATCGTTATTGAGAAATATAGACATGAACTTTTACTTTAAGCTATTCTTCAACGCCAATGTTCAACAAACTGATTTTTCCCATGATTCGGAACATGGCTTTCTGCCACTTAATTTGTTGTCCTTTACCAATTACATCCCTTCTCCCGCCAAGTTTTTCATTAAAAAAGAAGGCAAAAATTATGGCCATAACATGATTTTAAAACAATATTTGTTTTAAGATTTATTCGATTGCTTCCTCTTTCATCTCTCTCTCTCTCTCTCTCTCTCTCTCTCTTTATATATATATATATATATATATATATATATATATATATATATATATATATATATATATATATTATATATATATATATATATATATATATATATATATATATATATATATATATATATATGCTGGTCAAACCCCAGCATGAACATTTCAATTTTTAATTTTTTTTAATGTTTGTTTCTGCTCCCCCCCCCCGCATTACTTCATGCTGCTGTTTGTGTCCTTTCTCTAACTTGTTCTTTGCACTATCTATGATGAGCATATCTGTGGCGTATGTTACACCACGGGTCGTATCTCGTATTAATAAATTGATGACACCATCAGTCGCGCCGTATAAAAAAGTCGTGTCTTTGCTTAAATACGTTGA
>CALYLW010003303.1:0-11081 GCA_944989445.1 Ampullaceana balthica | reverse complement strand
CATATTGTAATATATATATATATATATATATATATATATATATATATATATATATATATATATTACATATATCTACGCTCAATTATGGCTGACGCCTACCGCTAAGGGACATCACTCTGCTTTTTTTAAATCCTTTATATTAACTCGTGGTGTCTGCGGCCGACCGACCGACCGACCGACCGACCTTGTCGCCAAATCTTTTGATCGATTTTTAACCCACTTGCTCGCAAGATAGCGAGCTGAAATTTTGCAGGCAGTTTCGTACCGATAATAAAAACAATGTATCAAAATTTCAGATCGATTGCATGTACCGTAATTAAATTATTGTTTTTTTAGATTATTTTATTTATTCCTATGTATCATGCTATTTTTTGAGATAGAGCGTCGCGGTGCGTATTATATTGAACAACCTTTCTGTCGCGCAATAAGGTGCGTATTTTATTGACAGCTCTTTTTATAAACATATTCGTGATCGGTGCGTATTATATTAAACATGTTTTACGACACAACTGCAATTTTGTATTTCTGGATGGTCTGGCGCTGCGTATTATAATGAACATTCTTTTAATTACTTCTCGTACATAAAGGATTTATAGTCAAAAACTTGGTTTTTTACGGGTTTTTCTTATTAAAAATTGAAAATATAAACTCAAAAATTATAAACATTTTGGTTTTCAGATTAACAGTAACCAAACAACGCACGAACCTTTGACATCAGCATTTGTGTTGTAAACAGTGATGACTGACTCAAAGAGTTATTTTTTGGTGCAGTAATTTGGTGCGCTGCTTTCTAAAATTAGTTAAAAAATCGTGTTGGTGATTAGCACTGTAAAAAAAAATTATATAAATACTTTTTGTCATTTCAGAACTATTTCGGATTTATCATGCAAGGATAAGTTACTTGGGCTTTTGACCCCCCCACCCCCAAAAAAAAGTGGGCGCCCTACAACCCCTATTATAAAATACTTTGTGTAAATTTAAGGAAGTTTAATATTACGTATTTATCATACAATGACAAGTTAGTTGGGCTTTTGAAAAAGGTGGGCGCCGTAGGTGCCCTAAAAAAAGTGGGCGCCGCAGCACAACCTAGAATATATATATATATATATATATATATATATATATATATAATATATATATATATATATATATTAACATCGTTTTTAACAATGCATGTATGTGGAAATGATAATGACCAACTCCGTAAGACAACCGAATAGTTCAGGAGTGTAGCAAATGGCAAAATAAGAAATTATATTTGTCTTTCGTGAATAGTATGCTGAATTTGTTAGAGTAATAAAGTGAATTTAAAATTGGTTGTATGATTACTATGAATTTGACATTTTGAATTTTTTTTGGTTTATTGTTTAAAGAAAATCACCTATTGTATGTGCACTTATCCTAACCCTAATGAATTTTTATTAAGATCTTGGCGTTCGAATTTAATGTTTCTGCAAGTCGCATATGACATAACCTGACCTAGACTTAGATTTTGGTGAACTAATACTGCTCTTTGGCGTTATTTAACTTGAAGACTCAGAACTGCATGTTTGTGATGTTTAATGACTTAGAACTACCCTATTGTGCTGTTTAATGACTTAGAACTGCCCTGTTGTGCTGTTTAATGACCTAGAACTTCCCTGTTGTGCTGTTTAATGACTTAGAACTGCCCTGTTGTGCTGTTTAATGACTTTGTTATGTGTCGTCTTTTGACAACTCAGAATAGCACTGTGACGTTGTACTACGAAACGCCAAAGTTACAATTACCTATTGCTTAATACTTGGGTACCAGGCATTTATAATGTCTTCGACTAAGTAAAAAAGAAACAGAAAGACTGAACACAAATTTACCTTTGGTAATATTATAGTCAAACTTTTTTTTAAAGATACAACGATAAATTATGCTGAGTTCTGTTGAACGCAGGACGGCAGTGTATTTATCGATCCTAAACTCCTCTTGCTTTCAGTAGCTATGCTACCATCATTTGATCTATGAAGCGACTCTCCACGCAAGTAAAGTTAATACTGTTTACCTCGTACTCACAGAAACTCTGTCACAATAACATCTGGAGCTGAAGGATCTCACGGTTTCATTGCCGCCTAAATAATTAAGTTTCACTCAAAACTATTGATTACCTCCATATAATCGCCATATATTTATACCATCGCCATTTACTAAAACCAAACCATTTTTAAAGTCCCCTTTCTCTCACAAAGTCAGTGTCTCATATGCTCCACATATAGATTATCAAAGCCTCATATATTTTCCTCTTTCAAAGTTTCACGGACATATTCTCTGCATCTAGGTTATCCAAACCCACACATATCCATTATCCAGACCCACACGTATCCATTACCCCACCTCCACACACCACATATTCATTCCCTTCACACCCACTCTCGCCCCACTCACCCTCACACCACCCCACAGTCAGCTACACGCTTGTATTAGATCACTACACGCACGACTCCAACAGTTGTACGGTTCAGATAGTGCTCTCTTGCCTTCACGCGCCGGCCATGTTCCCTGGAGTACGGCCTCGGTTATCCATTCGCCCAGACAGTCTGTGTTTATGCTAACGATTTCGATTATAAATAACTACTCATTTTAGGAGGGCGCTCAAATGATCGGGAAGAGAAAAATTTTTTAGTTCACCTTAACAGAAAATCTCAACGGAAAGTTTATGGCTTGAAAAATATTGTTTCTTGTAAGATTTAAAAATAAAAAAAAATAATAAGCTACTTCCGCGTGATTCAGTTAAAGAAGATTCAAAAATGCAAAGTTTGGTGTTAAATAACACAAGGGGCCGTCCATAAAGTACGTCACACTATTTTTGACCATTTTTAACTCCCCCCTCCCCCTGTCACAAGTCTCCGACAAGTACGTCACACTTTCGAACAAAAATTTTGTTTTTTATTAACAAAGTAATTAAAATTTAATTTAAAACAACGTGACGTCACGCAAGACCGGACACCCCCTCCCCCCTGTCACAAACTGTCACAATTTCTTACACCCCATTTCCCATCTGGAGCGTGACGTACTTTATGGACGGCCCCCAACTGAAGTTGGAGATGAAATATTCTTTTACCAGGCTCAGTATAACTTGATGATAAATGGCAACCTTTAGAAAAACGTTATAGCTGCAATTAATAAGAATTAATTACAATTAATAAAAGTTCATTCTTATCTTGTTTTTTTTAATTTAAAAAAACGGTTACATGTTATTAAAATATTAAAAGAGGATACATTACCAGCTATGGATGTTTCAAACTTCAGATAGCTCATTTCAGTTAAGACGTCATCAGATGAAATATCTGACTGATAAAAGAGCCGTCTTTCACTTTTCGGGTGATTTCTATAGACTTACAGTGATTGAGAAGAGAGTGAGAAGAATCGTAAGGATATCAGAGAGGCCGAGCTAAGAAAGCGAAACCAATGGAAAAATTTCAAAAATGATACACGTAGAATATTATATATATATATATATATATATATATATATATATATATATATATATATATATATATATATATATATATATGTATCTACTAGGGGCAAGTACCCGGCTTCGCCCAGGTTTAACAACAACAGCAACAACAACAAAAACAACAACAGCAACAAAACAACAAAAACAAACAACAAAAACAAAACAACAACAAACAACAACTACCACAACAACAGCAACAACAACAAAGCAACTACAACAAAACAACAACTACAACAACAACAGCAACAACAACAGCAACAACGACAAAAACAACAACAGAAACAGCAACAAAACAACAAAAACAAAACAACAACAAAAACAACAAAATTAACAACAAAACAACAACAAAACAACTACAACAACAACAGCAACAACAACAAAGCAACAACAACAAAACAACAACTACAACAGCAACAACAACAAAGCAACAACAACATGAAGGGCATTGTCGTCGCAGGGCAAGGGATGTGGACAACAACAACAACAGCAAAAACAACACAAAAGCAACAACAGCAAAAGCAACAACAACAGAAACAACAACAGCAACAACAACAAAAACAACCACAAAAACAAAAACATCAACAACAAAACAACAACAAAACAACAACAACAACAGCAACAACAACAAAGCAACAACAACAAAACAACAACTACAACAACAAAAGCAACAACAAAAGCAACAACAACAAATCAACAACAATAGCAAAACAATTATTTTATGGCGATAGTTGCCTTCTTGTTAATCTCGACAGCAAAATGTTTATTATTTTGCGTCATTATTTTACGTCTTAATTTTCAATAATTTTTATTTTATATAGCTCATATAAGGAAAAACTACATTTTGGGCCCCCGGCCCCCAGTATCTTATATATATGGAACGAAACCTGTTTAATAACCCTTCCGGTATAATTTTGTGTACGTGTACCAAATCTCACGTTATTTGGTTGTCTGGATCTTGAGTTATTAGGGAACAGACAGACAGACAGACAACAAATGCGTCTTATATATATAGAGACTAGTAGACCCGTCGCGCGTTGCAACGATCAAAGTAAAAAGGAATAAATTTAAAGAAACCAATGAGTGGTATGTTTAAAAATAATTCTGAAGAAATTGTCGTGGAAGTGTGAAAAAAAAATCCAAGTTTCATAGCAAACGGATAAATAAATAAATAATTAAATAGCGTACAAAAGAAGAAACGATATTAAGGGCCCCGGCCCCAAAATGAGTGATATTATAGTTTTTTTTATTGCCATTGTACTCATTTCTTAAACCTTTAAGATTTTATTCATTATTCAGTCATTAACAATCTTGACAAATAATGACACATGTATCCCTTATTATACAAATTGAAATTCACAGGTGTTTTGAACTTTATATCTTGCCCAGAATGGGCCCTGGGGCCCTTAATGTTGTTTTTATCTATTGTACTCAATATATATTCCTCAATATCGTGTAAAATTTAATAGGAAATACAATGATTAAAGTTCAGTAAAAAGACTTTTTCGAAGGAATGGAAATTAAGAGTTCAGTGCCCTATAGTAATATAGGCTGTTAAGTTTTTATATTCAAAGTTTTGTCAAAATCCAGTTTTTTTCTCAATATCTAACTCTTAAACTACTTTTTACATACCTACAATAGGGGGGAAAATAGCATTAAGGGGCCCTGGCCCATTCGGTGCAAGAGGTTAATTTCAAAACCTGTTCATTGTTCCCTATTTCGGATAAGGCATCATATTTTGTATATTATATTCAATGCACACACACACACCAGATTTTATATCTGAAAAATAAAATACATTAAAAAAAAGATTCAATCGTCTGTTAATAAGCGCATCTTAAAAATGATTAAAAGGCAATTTTAGAAATGGCCTATGCTATTCTGAATACAAAGGAATGAACATAAAAACATATTCAATTCGCATTCATATTAATTAAGCATTTTCAGGATCACTTCATTAAATTTAGTCAACTTTTTTTAATACGTTCGGTAGCGAAAGGTTATAATGTATAAAGCTTAAGTAAACAGTTTTAAAGTGTAAGTTTATTTGACATAGGCCATCACTTTCAACATAAAATAAACTCGCTACATCTATGGTTTTTAATTAAATGTCGAGTTATGAATTAAATTTTAAAAAATCCCAATTTTATACATTGCATGTAAAATATTAATACAATGCATCGTTAAAATAATTGAAATAAAATAATTTAAACGCATATCTAATATATAAAGCTCAGTTGATATTTTTATGTTTTTTTGTTTGTATCCATTAAAAAAGGGCCGCTGCTTTGTTGACATTTTTACAAAAGATCTCTGCCACTGTCGTCACTAAAAAAGCTCTTATATATTTACGACACTGCAATGTAACACAATTGTAATTAATTCAATATTTGCAACAGCGTCTATGAGATAAAGATAATAAAGATAAATTAAAAAAATTAAGCTATATTCTTAATTTAAAAAAAACAAACAAACAAAACAAATGAATTGTATGTTAAAAATGCATGTGAAACCATGACAATAATTGATTTTAAAAATGGCCTATGTTAATCCATCATCAAAGGAATGAACATATCATAATCAATTCGCAATACAAAATAATTAAGCGTTTTCAGGATCACTTTATTTAGTGTAATCTACTTATGTTAATAAGTCCGGTAGCCTAAGTTTAAATGGTATAAGTGTATAGGTTATGTAAAAGACAACAGCTTATGTAAAAGACAAACAAAATATAAATGTTATATTAATAGAACACAGCTAAATTTAAGATGCGTACACGAAAATGTGCGCACAGTAATCAGGCGATAAAAGATTTTAAAACGTGCACCGCTAAAAATGAAGCCTTGAAAAAAATACTGACACAATTATTACATATTTCATAAATAGGTTTTTCATTAAATGTCGAGTTATGGAACAGAAAATAATTAAAACAAATTCGCAATTAAATTTAAACGTGTAAACAATTAAATCTAATGCATTGTGTGGCAGTTGTAATTAAATATGTTTGCGTGTCTATCTAATATATAGAAAGTAACAGTAAAGAAAATGACAATTCTTTGTACTACACAGCTCAAATTATGAAGCGTACACGAAAATGTGCGCACCGTAATTAGACATTATAATATTTTTTCAAATGCGCACGGCTGAAAATAAAGTATTGGGGAAAAAAAAGTCACCAAAAGTAACTCGCTTTGAACGGCATTTGAACGTCCGCGTAAATTTGTTCAATAGAGAAATGAGGTTACATTTTTTATTCTTTGTCTCTGCATTTTCTGATTATTTAATTTACGGCATTCGGGAAAAAGGGACAATTACAAAAACTAACTTAAAACCACCTTCAGGGTAAAAGGAACCGTCCTGCCAAATTTGGTCCCCGTCCGTCATTTGGTTTTTCCGTGATTGTCTAACAGAAAGTCGAAAAGTGAAACATACAAACATACAAACATACAAACATACAAACATACAAACATACAAACATACAAACATTTGAGCTTTATATATTAGATACTAATAAAAGGCAAAGCCCTCACTGACTGATTCATCCCTAATTCTCCAACTTCCCGTGTAGGTAGAAGCATGAAACTTTGGGAAGTTGTCGAGTAGCCTCTCTGGACAAAAATTGGAGTAAAAGAATTTTAAAAATAACACTCATGGGGGCCGGGGGCCCAAAAACGTTTTTTTCCCTTATATGGCCTATATAAAATTTGAAAATCACCAATTCTCCTATTTCCCGAGTAGGCAGAAGCATGAAACTTTTAGAGGTTGTTGAGTACAACCCCGCGATGGTAACGGGAGAAAAAATATTTAAATTATCACTTCCTGGGGACCGGGGGCCCAAATGAAGTTTTTTCCTAATATGAGCTATATAAAAACTAAATATCACTAATTCTCCTATTTCCCGTGTAGGTAGAAGCATGAAACACTGGGTAGTTGATAAGCACACATCCGCAATGGTAACAAGCGAAAAAAATATTTAAAATAACATTTAATGGGGTCCGGGGGCCCAAATGTAGTTTTTTTCTTATATAAAAACTGACTCATCACTAATTCTCCAACTTCCCGTGTAGGTAGAAGCATGAAACTATGGGAAGTTGTTGAGTAGCCTCTCGCGACGAAAATTGGAGTAAAAGAATTTTAAAAATAACACTCATGGGGGCCGGGGGCCCAAAAACGTTTTTTTTTCTTATATGGCCTCTATAAAATTTGAAAATCACCAATTCTCCTATTTCCCGAGTAGTCAGAAGCATGAAACTTTGGGAAGTTGTTGAGTAGAACACCGCGATGGTAACGGGAGAAAAAATATTTAAATTATCACTTATTGGGGGCCGGGGCCCAAATGTAGTTTTTTTCTTATATAAAAAAACTGACTCATCACTAATTCTCCAACTTCCCGTGTAGGTAGAAGCATGAAACTTTGGGAAGTTGTTCAGTAGCCTCTCGCAACGAAAATTGGCGTAAAAGAATTTTAAAATTGTCACTCATGGGGGCCGGGGGCCCAATAAAAATTTGTCCTAAAATGGCCTATATAAAATATGAAAATCACAAATTCTCCTATTTCCCGAGTAGGCAGAAACATGAAACTTTGGGAAGTTGTTGAGTACAAACCCGCAATGGTAACAGGCGAAAAGATAAATAAATTATCACTTCCTAGGGGCCGGGGGCCCAAATGAAGTTTTTTCATAATATGAGTTATATAAAAACTGAAAATCACAAATTCTCATATAAGATGTTGAGTACACTTCGGCGATATCAACAGGCAAAAATATTTAAATTTTCAAATACTGGGGTCCGGGGGCCCAAAAAAAGTTTTTTCTTTATGGGAGCTATATTAAAACTGAAAATCACAAATTCGTATGTTTCCCGTTTAGGTAGAAGCAAGAAACTCTGAGCAGTGGTAAAAAACTAAAACAATATTTAAATTATTACATAGTGGGGGCCGGGGGCCTAAATGTAGTTTTTTCCTGATATGAGCTATATAAAAACTAAAAATCACTAATTCTTCTATTTCCCGTAAAGGTAGAAGCATGAAACTTTGGGCAGTTGTTAAGTAACATTCCGCAATGGTAACAGGTAAAGAAAAGTATATAAATGAAGACAGCAAACTTGTGGGGACCTGTGTGTCACAACCTGACGGGGGCCGTTGTGGGGGGGCGCCACAAATTTAAATTTTTTTCTAATATTAAAAAACTGACAAGCGAATCATATCTAAAAATCAACTAATGTCTAATTCTGAAATATGTCTCTCTAAAAACTACAACTCCCGAGAATGTAGTAAGCTAAAACTTTATTGGACACAATTGATTAGTACATAAAACAAGCAGATCCTCATATGACTATAAAAGAACGAAAAGATAAAATTTTAAAATTTTCACATCAGTAAGAGGGATGGGTGATTGAGACCTGGGGAATAATGCCACTCAAAACCGATATTTTTTTTTTTTTTTTTTTTTTTTTTCTTATTTTTATTTTTTTTTTTTTTTTTGTTTTATTTTTTTTTTTTTTTTTTTATTTTTTATTTGTTTTTTTTTTTTTTTTTTTTTTTTTTTGTTTTTTTTTTTTTTTTTTTTTTTTTTTTTTTTTTTTTTTTTTTTTTTTTGTTTTTTTTTTTTTTTTTTTTTTTTTTTTTTTCACGGTATTGTGTGGAGCGAGGCTATAGTAAAACTGAATGAACACTAATTCCCACTCAATTCCCTTCATCTTATCCCCAAGGTGTAGGTGAGAAGCATGAAACTTTTTGCAAAAGTTGTTGCGGTACACCTCTCTTCCCCTCAGGGACGCCGCAAAAAAAATGATAAACGAATCCACTATTACAACCAAAAATAAAATTATAATTCACAGTAGATTATATGAAGTGGTGCAGGGGGGGCCTACACATTTCAGTAGAGATGATATCATTTATTATATTATTCTTTTTTTCCTTATAATTATTATGAGCTTACAAAAAACTGACAGTCAATCATACATGAATAAATATCGAAATCAAAGAGAGAATACAAATGAATAACTGATGCATATGATAAACTTCGCGCCAACCCAGAGTAGTTAGGGCCTTCCCACCCAAAATGTAATATTTTGAGGTACACCACTTAGCCTAATCGCGTGATCCTACAAAGGTTATCGAGGAGGGTCAACAGAAAAAAAATAAAATTGAAATTATCTAGCTCTATCCGCCGTCTATAGGAGACATCACATGTAAGTGTGTCATATTTACCTTTTATTTTAATTTAATATTTCATTTTTTTTTCTGTTATTTTTTTTTTATTATTCGTTTTTTATTTTTGTTTTTTTTTTTTTTCTGATTTTTTATTTATTTTTTTCACTGGCGAGAGGATGGGGCTATAACCGACAGACAGACAGACATAAGACGGCGGTGAAGTTAAAAAATCAACAAATAATTACATGCAAGGAGATCCAGAAATGAAATCAAATCTTGAGTAAATATTATGGAATTTGTGTTAACGGACAGCGCACCGGGGCAGGCAACACGACGCCACGATGAACAGTAGAAACGGATACACGTGACAACAGAATCGTGCAGGTATATTGGTTATAACGTATAGATACGGGAACGGACGGAACGCGCGAAAACGTTGTAAATGAGTCGTGCGTGGTAAAGCGAGTCACGACGTGAAAGAATGACGGGAGAGACGCAAAGGAACGCTCAAATGCTTACTGATAAGTACGTACGCACTGTGTAACAAACGAGACGGAAAAATAGACGTGAACGAGTTTTGTGTTAACGACGCTGCGAAAACATGCGGGACGAAAACGTACTGTAAATGACGGTTGACGGGACTGGAATAATGGAGGACGAACGGGAGAAAACTGTGACAAAAACGACGTACGTGCCTAACTTTTCTGATAAAACAGACGGAAAGCAAAAACGAGGGGCGAATGGACTACGTACGAGTTTTTTAATAAACGTGACGAACCTGATTAGAACCGATGCAGTTAAAACGTGATGTGTTAACAGACAGGGGTAACGAGTGTGGTTCTAAACGGATAGACGTCGGAAACGGTGGGTGGGACGAACGTAGTCGTGACTTAGTCGTATACAATCCAATAACGTTAAACGTAAGAAAATCTGGACTTTTAAAACGGGTGGTTCGTAAACTGCTATTAAGTAACGGGTTAACTCGCCTAACTTCAGGGGCACCCGACTACTACCTGAAAGTCGACGGGCTGACCGACTTACGCGAACGGTGTTGTTACGAACACCGATCGAACAGAAGTGAACTGAAGAAACGGCCTAAGAATATAAACGACGTGAAAACGTGTGTAACTTGAAATCCGTACCCCGACTAATAATACCGCGCACAAAAAAACACGTGAGGACCTTAACCGATGGAGACCGGCACCTGAGTAACCCCAAAACCTAAACCTTACACCTGACCCTCCAGCGGTTAAAACTGTACACGCGTCAGGAGTAATGGATAAAAAAAAACAAATGAACATATCTGATAAACCCAGACTACATAAAATCGACGGACGGACAGGGCCTTAGTAAGCTAAGACTAGATACCGGTGATATATACAAAAGTACAACTGAAAGAAACAAGTGAATAATCCTAAGATTTTCCTTCATTTGTTGTTCCT
>CALYLW010003302.1:0-11129 GCA_944989445.1 Ampullaceana balthica | reverse complement strand
TACACTGTAAAAAATGCAATGTTTTCTAACACGTTTATACCGTTATTTTACACTAAACTGCTGTAAATGAAGATTTTTTTACTGTTTTTTAAAAAAAAACAGTAAGGTAATGTAATTTAAGTTCATTTACAATAAAATCCGGTATTAATTTATACTGTAAAAAATACAATGTTTTTTAACACATTTATACTGTTATTTAACGCTAAATGGTTGTAAATGACTACTTTTCACTGTTTTCCCTTTTTAACAGTAATGGAGTGTTATCTATGTTCGTCTATAAATATTTTCAATACAGTATATAAATAAATGAATGCAAGACGTTTTATGGGTTACTAAACATTATATTATCCGATAGACATATAATTTTTGGAGGTTGTTGAGTTTACTGCCATGAAGGACAGTGAAAAATATTTTGGCCGGGTGCCCAAAGTGGCCTTTTTTCTTTTATATATCGGCCGATGGTAGACACCGCGTAACGCGCGGTGTCCACTCAGTTGGGTAGACACCACGCATTACGCTGTCTAGACTGTGGAGGGTAGATGGCGCGCATTACGCAGTCTAGATTGTGGAGGGTGGATGGCGCGCATTACACTGTTTATTTTGGTATACCCAATCCACCTTAATATGCGATCTCATGGTCTCTTATCTAGCATGGCGTTTTCCTTTTTATTTCATACCCTTTCTTATTTTTTTGGCCGATGGTAGACACCGCGTAACGCGCGGTGTCCACTCAGTTGGGTGGATGACACGCAATACACAGTTTGTTTATTTTGATATTTTGGTATACCCAGTCCACCTTAATAGCTTAAAGATTTATGATTTTAAAATTAATTTGGTAAAAGCAAAGAGAACGGTGCGCTCGATAAATCATATTTTTGGTTGCTATATTATATTTGTTGTTTTTTCTATTTTATTTAATTTAAAAAATAGACAACTAAACCTAACCCAGACCCTAAAACTGAAACTACAACCTTAAAAAAAAAGACTCAAACGAAACTCTTTTTCTATTTTAATTTAAAAAATAGACAACTAAACCTAACCCAGACCCTAAAACTAAAACTACAAACTTTAAAAAAAAAGACTCAAACGAAACTCGAACCTCCACCTGACACCCAGAGTTTAAAAATCTAATGTCCTAACCGTGAGACCACAGAAGCTCATGTACCATTTGAAATTTTAAAAATCTTATAAAGTAGTAAGAGCAAAATGTGACGTCACGTTTACGCTACACCCAAGCTTTACAGTGGATGCCGCGTATTGCGCGGTGTCTACCCACTTCGTTAAAAATATTTTAAATAAGCGAAATAGAGCTTCCTTGCGAGAGTGAATTTAATATTAATATGTAGGCCTAAATATACAGACTATACTTTTTTTTATTTTTAGTTCATTCGCTCATTCGTCCGAGAATTTTATACATTCAAATACTATTTACTTCTAAAACGTATGATGTAATTATAATTAAAATCATAATCTTAGTGTAAGTTTATTACTAATAAATACTAAGGCATATATAATTTATATGAACCAACGAAAACAATTTATATTAAATATAAGTTTGTTAGCACTAGTACTAGTGGCGACGGCCGGAACGACCGCTTACACTTTCACTCATCTTAAATAAACTCTTAGGCCTATGCTTATTTATTTAAATATCAATAGATGGTTATAGTTATATTATGTAATATTATATTATGCGAAATGGAACGTCCTTGGGAGCATGAATTATAATTAGTGACTCTGCATCTGCTGAGGCTCTAACTCTATTATCTAGTAATAAGTTAGTAGTAACTAGTTCTAGTTGCTCGTTCGTCCATGAAGTTTATTCTTTCATGCTATGATGTAATTATAATTAAAGTCATAATCTTAGTGTAATTTTATTACTAATAAATACTAAGGCATCTATAATTTATATGAACCAACGAAAACAATTTATATTAAATATACGTTTGTTAGCACTAGTACTAGTAGCGACGGCCGGAACGACCGCTTACACTTTCACTAGTTGCTCGTTCGTCCATGACGTTTATTCTTTCATACTATGATGTAATTATAATTAAAGTCATAATCTTAGTGTAAGTTTATTACTAAAGGCATATATTTTTATAAGGCAAGGGCCAAGGAAAACAATATTAAAATACATATATGTTAATAATTGACTACGCTAGGACTAGTGTTTACCGTAGTTACGAATATGAACGCTTACACTCATCTTTAAATAATTTAAAATACTATGTTACGGCTTATTTATTAAAGTTTTAAAGTCTTCGACATTTTAATAACTTTTTTCGGCTGCAAAACTGAGTGAGAAGAAATATTTTTTTTGTCCAAATTAGCACCTGGAACATCGTTTTCAGATAGCACTATAACACTATTAAACACACTGTTGCTAGCCATGTTTGAGAAAAGTTTGACCTTACTGACAATGAAGAGTCTAAAAATAGATATGACCGAATGGCCTATGACGCGTTGGGGTCACACAAATGATCAAGCCTATATTAAAAAAATTTCACTTAACATCACTATGTTCAATGTTCGTCTTAAAAGTCTTAGCCTGGCTTTCAAATTAGGATTTACGACAATTATCAAATACCTTGTTGAAAATATTGGTAATAATTAGAGCAGTTAACGATTAATTTAAATTTAATTGTTAACTTTGAAAAATTAACGATTAAATAATCGTTAATTTCGATTAAAGCCAAAGATTGAAATTTATGGTGTCATAAGTAACATTCATTAAAATACTTGTCGAAAATCGAAATAACACTGGAATGTCTTCTTTATATGACATCTTTTAACCAACAACGCAAACAGACAAGTGTATTGACATTATTTGGTTCAAGTGATGAGCGGGTCTAATTGACAATATAACCAGCAGATTGAAAAATCGTTCACTAAGCTTTAGATTGTCTCAGGTGAAGTTTCAGATACTGTAGTGGATGTTTGGTATGCAGGTGATATGTAAGCGAAGTGTTAGAACCATGGCAGCAATGTTCCCCTTTAAGCAGCGCGGGTCTGCGCAGATATTTGGCAGACGCCACACAGGAGTTCAAAATCACAGCGCAACAAATTTTGTAAAATATTGCACAAAAAATTTAATGTTGTGGAATTTTGCAAGCAAGTTGTTTTTTTAAAACTTTGCACACACACTAACGAAGCTTAGACTTAGAGGGAAAATAGCATGGTAGGCAAACGAGTCTCTCTCAATGGACACAATAACCTTAATCAACGCAGATACTCATTGATTATCAGGTATCCTAACAAAATCCTATCCAGGCAAGAAATTACAGATTATAGCGCCATTCCCAAAAGTTAATAAGAAAATAACTTTTAAAGTTGTACGCATGGGCGTCGCTTGGAAATTTTCCAGGGTTAGGGTGGGGGGCCGGCACAAAAAATCGTTTTATAATTTAACCCTACCAAGGCGAGTTACCAAATATTAGGTAAATAATTGTATTTCTGTATAACGAGTTTCCGAATTCTAGGTTTTTGAGATATCAATTGAATAAGCACTAAAAATAGCAGCCAATCGTCGTTAAATCTCGCATTTGTTGCATGATTAGTGTTTTCAAATGGTTTCTTCTTTGAATAAAGCAGTAAGTTAGTGATTACACTGATTTTGTTGAAAATAACAATGAAGAGATCGGCAAATGAACCGAGCACTTCCACAGGAAAAAAAGGAAGGCCTACGCATTTTACACTGCAGCAGGTAATGGAAGCTTTAGACGATTCAGAAGGCGATGAAGCAATTTTGCTTTATCAATATGATTATTCTAGTTTTAGTGACGTTGACATGGATCGTGATCTTGATAGTGATAGGTCAAGTGATGATGATGATGATAGATGCAGAGCTAGACCAACTGTTATGGAAAGGGGACGTGTCCATCAAACATATTTTCGTGGTGACAATGTTCCAGATGATGGCTGGACTGCAACCTTTGCGGCTCCAACAATAGATTTGAACTTCAATGAAGATGGAACGGGGCCAATTAACATTCCTGAATCTTTGACTGAAGAAAGTTCATGTGTTGATTTTCTTTTCATGTTTGTGGAGGACGATTTTTGGCAGAATTTGAAAAACAAGACAAATCTTCGCGCTCAACAGGTGCGAGCGGAAAAAACTTATTCTTATCATGCTAAGAATTTCAAGGATGCTTCTGTTGAAGAAATTAAAGCTTTTATTATATACATGGAGTATATGTGTATCAAGCCCAGATACCAGGATTATTGGATAAATGAGGGAACTGACTTTCTTGGTTTTACACCTGGATTTAGAAATGTCATTATGCGCGACATATTCCTTGCTATGTGGTATTTTTTACATGCTATTGATGAAAAAGACACTGAAATTGACAAAACAGACAGAATCTATAAGGTTAGACCCTTTCTTGACTATCTCAGCCCAATGTTTTGCTATCACTATCTGCCAATACAATACTTGTCCCTTGATGAGGGTATGATACCCACCAAAAATAGACTTGCTATAAAGCAATACATCAAAGACAAGCCTACAAAATGGGGAATAAAATCGTTTCTTCTTTGCAAAAGTCAGACTGGCTACATAGTCAACGCTGAGATTTACACTGGGGCAGCACCAATAGTTACAACATAGGTGGGTGATGTGGGAAACACTGTGGTTCGTCTTTTAAAATCATGTGAGAAGGAAAAGAAAGCACATATTATTGTCATGGATCGGTACTACAACTCGGTGACATTAGCAAGGTACTTGCTGAATGAGCTGCAAACAGGACTTGTTGGTACTCTTCAACAAAAAAGAAATTTTTTCCAGTGTCCTTGAAGAAGGTGGGCAAGCTTGCGAGAGGTGAAAGTCGTTATCGATGTCTGGGCAGCATAACCTATTTGGTATGGCAGGATCAGAGGCAAATTACATTCATCTCAAACTTTCATGACCAAACACAAATAGGAGTACCAAACAGAAGAAACAAAGATGGAACACTTGCTGAAGTTCCGATGCCACAGCTTGTCCAGGACTACAATCGCCACATGGGCGGTTGTGATCAAAATGATCAAATGACGCGCCTCCATCGCTCACGCCGTCATTACAGGTGGCCCCGTCGCCTTTTCATCACATTTTTCATGTGGGCCTGCTACAATTCATTTTTTGTTATCTATGTGTCTAAACTAGAATCAGCTGACAAAACGCCCATGTTTTACACTAGATATACCCAGAAACTCTGCATTGACTTGATTGGCAATTACCGCTCAACAGCCATTCGTCGCAGACAAATGGTACCATGCCCCCAAAGCCACACACCAGGCAACCACTGGCCTGAAATTCCAGAAGCGACTGCGTCCAATCATGTCTGTACTGTCTGCTTGGAAAAACACCTTCAATACAACAGAGCACACCCTGGAGTAGCATACAAGGACAATCCACACAAGAAGGTCAAGACCAACATCATGTGCTCTATGTGCACATTTTAAAGAAAAAGGAAAAAAAAACATTTAGGATTTTGAGACAAAGCCCTCACTTGGAACCCCTAAGGCAAGAGGAAAATAGGTCGTTCCAAAATGACCTGGAAAAAGGAAAGGGAGGCAGACACCAAATAGATCGGGCACAGCTGGGGACAATTAGAGAGATTGGTGCAGGACCGGGATGTCTGGAGCACCTTTGTTCATGGCATATGCGCCAGATGGGACGAT
Source organism: Ampullaceana balthica (assembly GCA_944989445.1). Taxonomy (NCBI): domain Eukaryota; kingdom Metazoa; phylum Mollusca; class Gastropoda; family Lymnaeidae; genus Ampullaceana; species Ampullaceana balthica. The sequence goes on along the minus strand of CALYLW010003302.1, from coordinate 5,468 downwards.
TGGCGATGATGATAATGATGATGATGATGATGTATACAGCTTTAACAAACGCCAGTCCTGTTGAACTACAGAGACAAGAAATGCTTAAAATCAAAGACGCTTAAGGCGACAGAGTGGTAAAAGTCTTTACAGACGGATCACGTTTCACAGATGGTAGAAGTGGATACGAAATATTAATTCAATACCCCAAACCTGGTAACTACAATACTGAAATGGCGGGACTGTGCGGACTCGCAAGCAGTAGTCACGATGACGAAATAGAAGCGATCTGCAGGGGTCTTAAGGAAGTACAACGACGTCTGGCTAAGAGAAATGTTTTCCCGACCGTCGTAGTCTTCAACGACTCACATATTTCTAGTGAGGCTATGGGTCGATCGTCTCTGGAGACAAAACGGTCAGTGCCATTCTAAATACTGTTCGAAACATCCAGACATGAGTCGTTAAAGTAGTCTTACAGTACTTCACAGGCACAACGGCATACGCCACGCATAGGATCACGCCAGACACAACCCGATAGACCAATGCCCCACTTTGAGCCAAGACATGTTTGAAAGACTGCTTCCATGAGAAATGGCTACAGGGCTGGGCGACGGGACAAACTGCCAGGAAAATCTATCGGTACGTGCCGCGACCGAGCACAAGCGATCCATGGTGGAAAATAGGCCGTAGAGACCAGTCACTGGAAACGCTGATGGGGACTGAACACTGTCCCACACGGAGCCACCTAAATATGCTTAACACTGAAGGGAACCAAATAGTCGCATGTGTGGTGCCTCTGAGGAGAAAGTGACTCATTTGCTCGAAGAGTGCCCTGGGCTGGGCTGGGCTTGGATTGGGACGGGAATGTTCCGCTGCCAGCAGAGAAGCACCTTTAGGATGATTCCCATTTGATGAGGCAGAGAACCACCTTAATGGTGATGCCCAGTTGATGAGACAGAGAAGCACCTTTATGGTGATGCCCAGTTGATCAGGCAAGCATGCGATATTATGTGTATTAAGAGTGTAAACTCAACCCTCAAGAGTATAAGTATCCAATAACGAAATTAAATATTACATTTAACATTGAGTTGGGAGCAATCTATGGATTGTTTCCTTAAAAAATATGTTTTCATTTAATTCAATTGTATTGCAGTTTGATGCATGCTTACGACTCGGCCAAAATGGGCTGTGAAAGACTGAAGAAGAGTCAAGGCAATATTAGCATGTATAAGAACAGTCAAGATAACTTTGAAAGTATGAGGGAAGACTTTCATTTGATTTAAAGAATAACAATATTAATTAAGATGAAATCAGGAAAGCGAAAAGACACACAGTCATACTAATGTTGCTTTTTTTTATCCGGCTGGAAAAACTAATTGCGTTTTATTTAGAAAATGTGCATTATTTTTCATTAAAAAAAATAAATAAGATTTTTTCAGAACTGTTAAATAGCGTTGGGTTGTTCATATTCAATTTTTATATCATTCCGTCTGAATATACATACATCATCTTGTCATAAGTTAACAAACCAGTTGTATAACCTTCCGTCTGAATATACATACATCTTGTCATAAGTTAACAAACAAGTTGTATAACCTTCCGTCTGAATATACATACATATTGTCATAAGTTAACAAACCAGTTGAATAACCTTCCGTCTGAATATACATACATCTTGTCATAAGTTAACAAACCAGTTCTATAACCTTCCGTCTGAATATACATACATCTTGTCATAAGTTAACAAACATGTTGTATAAACTTCCGTCTGAATATACATACATCTTGTCATAAGTTAACAAACCAGTGGTATAACCTTCCGTCTGAATATACATACATCTTGTCATAAGTTAACAAACCAGTTGTATAACATTCCGTCTGAATATACATACATCTTGTCATAAGTTAACAGACCTGTTGTATAACCTTCCATCTGAATATACATACATCTTGTCATAAGTTAACAAACATGTTGTATAACCTTCCGTCTGAATATACATACATCTTGTAATAAGTTAACAAACCAGTTGTATAACATTCCGTCTGAATATACATACATCTTGTCATAAGTTAACAAACCAGTTGTATAACCTTCCGTCTCAATATACATACATCTTGTAATAAGTTAACAAACCAGTTGTATAACCTTCCGTCTGAATATACATACATCTTGTCATAAGTTAACAAACCTGTTGTATAACCTTCCGTCAGAATATACATACATCTTGTCATAAGTTAACAAACATGTTGTATAACTAATGGATGTAGGAGTTGCGGACAGCGCCGGGGGACACTATCAAATGTGGTCTTAAATATGTGACATTCTCATTGGAGGGCTGAGTCACTCAGACTCTTATAGCCCGGCCTACAATACCAACGGCGAGCCTCAACATAAGGGCATCGCTATGGAGATATTCCTCCACAGTGCGTGGGCTGTCTGATCCGTCCGTGTCCCCAATCGCCACAGAGCATCGGGTCAGAAGATGTGCCACTGTCTTAAATAAAATGTTCAATTCTCTATATTTCATTTATATGGCACTGACAAACTTGGACTATGTCTATGGGTTAAATCGTCAGTTTACACTATAAGGAGTTACCTCACAGGATAACACAAAACTTAGTGAAGCCTCTGCTCTTCTGCTCATTGTTTAGGGTGTTATTTTCATTTTCAACAAATAATTTTATGTGGACATTTCTTATCCAACAAATTAAAGTAATTCATTTCTCAGGCTTAATAATCTTTAATTAATTACCTTAAATTTAAAGAAAGTTGTATTTCCAAAAAGAACGATTATTCTGTAAAGTACAGAAAATCTGATGAATTTATTTTATATTATCTTATTTTTCAAAACTCGAATGTTTTACAGGTTCGATAAATAATATTTAAAATAAATGTAAGTATCAATTGATCAATTTATTTTAATTGTATTTTGTACTGATCTTTGGCTATGTTGAAACGTTTACACCAGAGGCGTCACCAGGGTTGGTGTCACCCAGTAGAGTTACTCATGCTGTCAACCCATCATGACGTACAACAAAGACCTCCACCGTGTCTGCCAGTGCGGTAGGTCATGCTGTCAATTCCTCATGACTTACAACGTAGACTTCCTCCGAGTCTACTGGAGCCAAATAACGGCAACATACACAAGTTTAAACTTTGATGTCACTCCTAGTGGAGGTTACACCCGTTACTGTCCGCACCCCAGCAGCCCACGGGGGACGCCTCTGGTTTACACATGTAAATGACAAACTATTAAAGTTGCAAAATGTGTGTATGAATTAAGAAAATATGAGCACAAGAATGAAAAATTATTGTTTCCAATGTTGACAGAAACTTTATATGAAAGTGTACAATAAGTTAAAAATTTCACTACAACATAAAAGTTAACAAAGAATCCAAACGTATTGTATCGATAAACCCATGTTTGGAATGATAGTTAATTAAGATAACAATATGACGAAGCCCGCAAGCTGTTTTTTTACACACTCACACACACTCTTACACACAAACACCCACACACACACATACATAATTTTATATGTCAAATAATTATTTATTTATTTATTTTTATGCCCTGTTTCACCTTGTATTTATGATTAAAAATGTTTGTATGTTTTTGTGTTTCATTTATTTTAAGAATCTTTAGAAAATAATTACGAAGTTGCAAACATTCTTTATTACAAATTTTGTTTCGTTACATATGCTATTCAAATATAGCAATATAATGCACGTAGTATATCATTTATTTGGCTGAAATTTTTAAAAAAACCTAAAAAACTAAGTTTTTCACTATAAATCCTTTATGTACGAGACGTAACTAAAAGAATGTTCATTACGACAAGCAAGGGCGGGCGGCCGCAGACACCACGAGTTAATATAAAGGATTTAATTTTTTAAAAACGTAAAAAACCAAGTTTTTGACTATAAATCCTTTATGTACGAGAAGTAACTAAAAGAATGTTCATTATAATACGCAGCGCAAGACCATCCAAAAATACAAAATTGCGTTGTGTCGTAAAACATGTTTAATATAATGCGCACCGATCAGGAATATGTTTATAAAAAGAGTTGTCAATAAAATACGCACCTTATTGCGCGACAGAAAGGTTGTTCAATATAATACGCACCGCGACGCTCTATCTCAAAAAATAGCATGATACATAGGAATAAATAAAATAATCTAAAAAATCAATAATTTAATTACGGTACATGCGATCGATCTGAAATTTTGATACATTGTTTTTATCATCGGTACAAAACTGCCTGCAAAATTTCAGCTCGCTATCTTACGAGCAAGTGGGTTAAAAATCGATCAAAAGTTTTGGCGACAAGCAAGCAGGCAGGCGCGGTCGGCCGCAGACACCACGAGTTAATATAAAGGATTTAATTTTAAAAAAACCCGTAAAAAACCAAGTTTTTGACTATAAATCCTTTATGTACGAGAAGTAACTAAAAGAATGTTCATTATAATACGCAGCGCAAGACCATCCAGAAATACAAAATTGCAGTTGTGTCGTAAAACATGTTTAATATAATGCGCACCGATCAGGAATATGTTTATAAAAAGAGTTGTCAATAAAATACGCACCTTATTGCGCGACAGAAAGGTTGTTCAATATAATACGCACCGCGACGCTCTATCTCAAAAAATAGCATGATAATAGGAATAAATAAAATAATCTAAAAAATCAATAATTTAATTACGGTACATGCGATCGATCTGAAATTTTGATACATTGTTTTTATCATCGGTACGAAACTGCCTGCAAAATTTCAGCTCGCTAGCTTACGAGCAAGTGGGTTAAAAATCGATCAAAAGTTTTGGCGACAAGCAAGGGCGAGCGGCGAAAGGCGGGCGGCCGCAGACACCACGAGTTAATATAAAGGATTTAAAAATAGCACAACTTTGAAAGGATTGGAAAATTGTTTTTTTTATTCAAGAACACTAGCGTATCACCTGTCAAAAATGACGGTAGTTTTCAGCTGAAATCTATTTATTTTATAAAAAATGCTATTTTTTAGGGCGCCTACGGCGCCGACCTTTTTCAAAAGCCCAACTTACTTGTCCTTGTTTGATAAATACGAAATATTAAACTTTCTGAAATGTACACAAATTATTTTATAATAGGGGTTGCAGGGCGCCTACGGTGCCCCCTTTCTTTTTTGATTTTATAATTAACCATCATCAAATCCTCATTTTACATTGATCCCTTTTTCAAAATTAAAATATGAGCGAAAACAATGACGCAATATAATATATTTTTACAATGCATATTTAATTTACACACCTTTTGATGCTTTTGTGCAGTAATTTGGTTTTCCCTGCTATCTAAAATTAGTAGCGCCAGGACAGACTGACTGACTTGCATGACAATTGCAAATTATATAGTTTTATATTATTTAATTGTATTAACATATTAGATGTGCATTAAAATGGGATTTACACCAAACTCCGCACCTTAATCTACCATTACTGACGTATTATTTA
>CALYLW010003301.1:0-11154 GCA_944989445.1 Ampullaceana balthica | reverse complement strand
ATTTCGGTTAAGGATATTTTTTTTCAAAACTTGAAGGTTCGTAAAGCATAGCAATTTATGGTATTTTTGAAATCGTTCGCGGCACACTAAAAATTTCTCGCGGCACACTAATGTGCCGCGGCACACCGGTTGGACAACACTGAGCTATAACAATGAAAGTAATTTAATGACATGAGTAAATAAATAGTTACTAGTTAGTTAATTCCGGTCAAACTGTATGTTGTTGAAGAAAATTCTTGTTAAATGTACTGATTACTGGTTATTGTTTTTTTACTACTTTTTATATATTTGTGTATAAACTAATTAATATTAATTTAATTTAATTTTACAAAATTCTTTACTACATTGATATCCGGATACTATTCGGATCTGCCATAGGTATTTGCCGAATCCGGATAGTGGCGAAAATTCCGATATTTGGTCCGGATATCCGGCATTCCGGGTATTCGGCTGACCCCTACATTTAAATAAGTATGCGTATTTGTGAAAGAAAAAAAGAACGTTAAAAGTAAAATTTATTGACCATATTTCATAAATAGTTGTTATTAATTGCAAATATATCTCTATACATATAAGACGCATTTGTTGTCTGTCTGTCGTCTGTCCGTCTGGATGTTCCCTATTAACTCAAGATCCAGACAACCAAATAACGTGAAATTTGGTACACGTACACAAAATTATACCGGAAAGGTTATTAAACAGCTTTCGTTCCATATATATATAAGACGAGAGCAATGCCCGTGCGATGCTACGGGTAGGCACAATGAAAATAACTTTATTTGGATTTGAGTTTCACATTCCCCTTAATAATAAGTGTAAACGTATCAGGAAATTAGGGTAGTGATAAATCAAACCCCTTCTTTATAAAAATCACGATATGTGTGTCTAGAAAATAGAAAGTATGATGAATTTAAATATTTCCCATCAATTTTGGTATTTCTGCTTTAATAACGCACTCTTTTCTCGATATACTTTACCAGAATAACAAAGGTCCTTAACAGTTAAAAAAATCTAATGGGCAAGGCTAAATTTCTTTTTCCATAAATCAAAAAATTAAAACAATATCTTTGATTCCTTTGGTTCTAGGGAAAAGCTCTTAAAATCACCCACTCCATTTTTTTAAGCTAAGTATGAAATTAGTTCAAGACGAATAGGATATTTTTTTTAGAATAGTAACAAAGCAATAAATTGGCAGATACTTGTTTCACTTAAATAACGGATTATTTTTCTTTGTATTTATATTCAAGCCTTTTTTCATTGTAGCTTTTTTAGCTTATAAAATGACATATAAGTTAGGGCTTAATATATAACATATATTATGTAGGCATTTGATTTTAAAAAAGAATAGTTTTTAAAAAATCAGTCTGTATACAAAATTTTATCATCGTTGTATAATATTGCTCAAATAAAATCAAGTTGTTATGTCACAATATCAGTTGCTGTTAGTGTATTTTTTGCCAGAACAGGGGTAGGCACAATTAAAAAATAACTTTATTTTGTTTTGGGTCTCAAATTTCCTTTAAAATTGAATGTAAATGCATCATGAAATTAGGGTAGTGATAAATCAAACCATGTCTTATAAAATTCACGATATGTGTGTCGAGAAAATAGAAATTATGATGAATTTAAATATTAACCATCAGTTTTGGTATGTCTGCTTTAATAACGCATGCTTTTCTCTATATAATATACTCCTACAGAATATGAAAGGTACTTAAGAGTTATAAAAATCTAATCGGCAAGGCTCAATTTATTTTCACATGAATAAAAAAAAATTAAAAATATATTTCCATATGATTCCTTTGGTTCTAGGAAAATGCTCAGAAAAACACCAATACCATTGTATAGTTTAAGCATGAAATTAGTTTTAGACGAATTAGTTATTATTTGAGCCAGATAATATTTATTTGAATATGTATGCTTAGTGGAGGGTGGAAATAAGGTTTACGGGTTGCTATTTTCTTTACACACGAATATTAACATAAAAACAATGTTTGTTTTTTTATTTAAATTCCTAGAGATTGATTTTCTAATAAATTGCGTCATTTTGAAAAGACTTTCCACTCTTTTCTTCTAGTATTAACAAAGCAATAAGTTGGCAGATACTTGTTCCACTAAAATAAAGGATTACTTTTTGTTGTATTTGTATTTAAGCCTTTTTTCGTTGTAGCATTTTTTAGCTTATAAAATGACATATTTGGTAATGGTTTTAATATATAACATATATTTGTAGGCATTTGATATTAAATTAGAATAATTTAAAAAGAATTTTTTCAAGAAAGTGTATACAGCTTAATAGAAAACTGCCATTTAGTAAACAACATGATCTGCCTTTGAAATCAGTCTTTATACAAAAATGTATCCTCGTTGCATAATATTGATCAAATGAAATCAAGCTGTTATGTCTAAATATCAGTTGCTGTTAGTGTATTTTTTCGCTTGAGCACGCACTTTCTGAAGCTAGAACCTATATATGAGTCGTAATACCCGCGATATGTCTTTACACTAAATATATGTATACCTTAAAGAACCGTACAGTTTATACCTGAAGTGTGTGCCACGCAACTCATTGTTCTAGAAATGTAACTATTTTTTTTAATGAATGTTTTAGTTTTGTAAGCTGTTAAATACCTTTCTTAGCAATGATTTTTTTATGGGGAAAAGCATATTATTTATGTGAATTTTGATGCTTAAGTAAGGTGTTCATGGGGTTTATTTGTTTTAAAGAAACATTTTGAATCGCAAGGTCTGGGCTTAAAATTTAACCTGCTGATTTAGTTTAATCTATGCAAAAAGTATAAAAACAGTTGCTAAGCTATAGTGTTTATGTCATCCAGGGTTGGGCGATATTATTGACTCTTACCCCACCAATAAATGGTACATTTCAAAAGGTCATAAAGTTGTACTCAATATAAAAATAACTGTTCCACTTATTACCCACACTCATTGGTCCGTGCATATAACTCCTATATATAATCCATTTTCGTCTATAACAGTACCGATTTTTTTTTCATTCCTTCTATTTCCTTGGGGCAGTTTATGGAGCAATCGTTCCAGAAAAAAAAATCGTGTAAACTATTTAAGCACCGAAGGAAAATAAATATCCCACCTAAGAATCATTGATAAATATAGCTTACCTAGCATGTTTGACTTAATTTATGCAAAAAGAATATTAACAGTGGCTAAGCTATAGTGTTTGGTATCTGGTTTCACTCATGTGCTTTCTTTCTCTAATGCATTGAATACATTGTTAGTATTTGATTAGTATTTGATTATTTAGAACTAACTTGTAAAATGTCAAATACATTAAGTATTTAAATTAAACATATAAAAGATATAAAGAAAAGTGGTAAAATGATACTGTGTATTTGATAATAAAGAAAATAATAGAAAATAATAGTATATAAATATTGTTAAAATATTGCGCTAAAAAAACAATGACTATGGTTTGTAAACAAAAATGTTAGGTAGATTAACGTTGAACATAAATGTAGACATCTGGAGAAAGACCAAAGCAAATAAATTTTTCGAACGGCTGAATAAAATACATCTCGAAAATACATAAAGGAAACAGTGTAAAGATATAATTTGCAAACATATATTAATTCTGTAATTTTTTACAAAAAAAAATATACGTATTCTTGTTAGAGGCGCAACGTTATCAGACATAAAAATAATCCGTTTCATCACATTTAGTTCACAACATAAACACACACACGCTCACTTTATTCACACACTTATACACACAAACATAAACACACAAACAGATAGTACCATTAAAAAAATCACATTTCATTGCAATAACCGCGGCTCTTTTTACTTTGTTTCCATTTTACAAATTAATATGAGCTCGAACTATGACGTAAAAGTCACAGTATTTTATTTCGAGAAACGCCGTCTTGTTAATCTCGACACCAACATGTTTATCATTTTACGTTTTCAATAATTTATTTTATTTTCGGGAGTTACCCCGCATAGCGAGCACACACACTCAGACGCGCTTAGGCGCAATATATATAGGGATACTGGGGGCCGGGGGCCCAAAATGTAGGTTTTCCTTATATGAGCTATATAAAATAAAAATTATTGAAAATTAAGACGTAAAATAATGACGCAAAATAGTAAACATTTTGGTGTCGAGATTAACAAGAAGGCGATTATCGAAATAAAATAATTGTTTTGTTGTTCTTGCTTTGCTGTTGTTGCTTTGTTGTTGTTGCAGTTTTTGTTGTAGTTGTTGTTTTGTTGTTGTTGTTTTGTTTTTGTTGTTGTTGTTGCTGTTGTTGTTTTGTTTTTGTTGCTGTTGTTGTTGCTGTTGCTGTTGTTGCTTTTGTGTTGTTTTTGCTGTTGTTGTTGTTGTTGTCCACATCCCTTGCCCTGCGACGACAATGTCCTTCATGTTGTTACTGCTTTGTTGTTGTTGCTGTTGTTGTTGTAGTTGTTGTTTTGTTGTTGTTTTTGTTGTTTTTGTTGTTGTTTTGTTTTTGTTGTTTTGTTGTTGTTTTTGTTGTTTTTGTTGTTGTTTTGTTTTTGTTGTTGTTGCTGTTGCTGTTTCTGTTGTTGTTTTTGTTGCTGTTGTTGTTAAACCCGGGGAAGCCGGGTACTTGCCCCTAGTATATATATATTTAAAATGTCAACAAAACCATTCGCTTATTTCTCTTTACAGCCCATTGTTCTTTGCCTTGAAAAATTATTTACTTTAAAAATCCCATTCAACTTATTATATTGTTACATTTTTAAAATACTTTTAAAAACAACAATGTTTATTCTAAATGTTTAAAATATTTTTGTTTTAGATGTGTGTTTGTGGCTTGTTTTTTTTCTCCTTTCCTCTACTTCTGAAGCTTGTTGTATGTTATGGGTTATAGTTATAGGTACCATAAGGTCAACAAAACAAAACAAAAAAAAACATGTTGAGAAAATGTCATAATCTTAGACACATGCCATCACAGTCCTCGGTTTTGATGGATGGTTCTTCACAAGGTGGAGGGGGTGAGGGGGGGGGGAGCCGTAGTTTCATAGGGGCGGGGAGCGTAGACTCATAGGTGCGGGGAGCGTAGACTCATAGGTGCGGGGAGCGTAGACTCATAGGTGCGGGGAGCGTAGACTCATAGGGGCGGGGAGCACCTGTGAGTCTACGGCTCCCCGCCCCTATGAAACTACGGCTCATAGGGGCGGGTTTGTGGAATAGGGGGGGGGGCGCGGGGAGATTTTAGGTACATTGATCTTAGTTTTAGTTCTCCCTACTCTCTATATATTATTAAACCTTTCGTTCACAATGGTGGGGGGACGGGGGGGGGGAAGGGGCTTAGCAAGATGGACAAGCAAGCAGCGAGTGGTGGGTGTGGGTGAGTGGTGGAGGGTTTCATTGTAACATTAAACTGTTCATGACGCTGCGACCGTTCTGGAAATGTAGATACCAGGGGGCGCTACTGTCGACGCGGTGACGTCTCTTAAACCAAATTTATCAACAGGAGAAGATGACTTATCTCCCCCGAACGTTCCATTATGATTTCTTAATCATCCCCCCCCTTCCCCTCTCCCAACCCGGTCTTTAAGATGGCGGTGATAGAGCAGTTGAAATTTTTTTTTAAAGTGGGGTGAGGGGGGGGGTTACTCTTGAGAAAGCTCTAAGAGTTCTGCCCCCCTTCCCATCTCTTGAGTTGAGTGACGTTGTGAGTGCAAAAACTCGGATCGGTTTCCGAGTTAAAGGACCCCCTGGCTGCGCGCGCATCTCGTGAGTAGCGAGTTTATCTCCGCGGATATTTTATCACGATTTGATGAAGAAAAACCCCTCAGACCCGCGGCTCGAGGCGGCCGCGAGGGCACAGACGGCTCGGAGACAGGAGTCTCAACAAAATGACCAGGTGTGATCAATTTCTTAAGCTATTACCATCCCCTCCCCCCACGTACAAACACACACACCTCCCAGCCACAATGTATTTTTCCAGACCCACACAAACTACGACGATGACATATATTGAAACATTTCTGAAAGAAAATACACGTTCAATCTTTTTCCCCCCTCAATTCTTTCATGGGGTCAATTATCATTCCAAAAAAATCGATGACACGTAATTTTTTTTTCTTTCTATATCGCCTGTTCATCATTTGGTGTCACAATCTTTTCATATTTTTCATTCACATCTTGGGTTTTATTTTTTAGGTCGCTTAATCAGCCCAGTCATATTTTGATTATGAAAGACAAAAATCTTTAAGTGTTATATTGTTTATCTGTTACAGACGCTCCTTCTATACAGAGAATTATTGACCACGCCGGTAAGCAGCGTTCACGGGCCACGGCTATGAGGGTTCCCCGCATTACCCAGCCGCCTTTATTTCCCTAAGTAGTATTGGGTACCAATTCGGAGCTGGGAGGACTCAGAGAACACCCTTTATCGCGGGAGCAAATTCCGGCCTTCACATGGATTCGAACCCGTGACAATCGTCACGCCAGCCGAGCGCGCATGATTGTGCTTTGCACTGAGAATTGAACATTTAGTTGAGAGGGATTCGGACAGGTCAGACCCAACACCTGTGGAAAATTAACTTTACGGCGCTGCCCACTTGATGAGGCTCGCCAGTGAAACAATGAGCCGGGTCCTAAAGGCATGAAAGCTTGACCCCCAAAGAGAATATGGTGTTCAAAAATGTACGTCATTTCCAGAAACAACCCGAAATTTAATGGTTTCCGAGAAAAAAAACATTTGAAAATTTGTTCTAAGAATCAACAATTTCAAAGCATTTAAAATTCGTCACGTCCATATTAACATGGAAGCTTGAATCTTTTTTTTTAAGTGGGTGTGTGTGTTGTCGGGTGTGTAAACTCGTATAAATGAATTAATTCCCATGTTTTGAGTAAATATCAAAACTTTAATTCTAGGAATCAGCTATTTCGAAGACGTACATCGTTGCTTCCAACTTCAAAACAGACAGAATCTAAATCAGTAAGTGGAAACAAACCGCACACACAAATTAATTCCCTTTGCGAAATACACTATTTTCATTACTTTTTTTCAAATGTATAAATAATAGTTTCATTAGATTGTATTCCGCAAACATAAACCGGTGAGAAGTTGGGCGGGGGTGGGGGAGACGGGTAAGTCGATGCAGAGACGGGTGGGGGGGTGAGACAGTAACAAATTTACAGGATAAGGCCTGGAGACGGACTGGAAGCCCCCAGGGCTGGCGGAGAAATTTTAGTCGAAGTTATCATGTTTGGGTTTTTTTATTTATTTATGTTGTTGTTTTTTTTGAGTAGCCCCCCTTCCCAAATCCCGCCAAATTTACGTGCTGTGGGGATGAACGGGGGAGAGGGGTGGGGGAGGGAGGGAGGTGGCTAGACGGTGTGTATAGTCGCCGCAGCTATCTTAATGTACATGATTCTAGAGACCGAGGTCTGAGAGGGTGTAGGGAAGATATGATGAAGAGGTTTGGATGGAGATGTTTGAAACGAAGGCGGATCTCAAGTTGTGTTGTGTTCATGTATTTCTTTCAGGGCCTGCGGAATTGAGATGTGTTGAAGTAAAACTACAGGTCAAGAGGTTATTAAACTACAGACATAAAAACTCAACAATTGTTGATTTGTATTTGTGTTTATTTGTTTTGTCTTAATTTTTCTTTTCATCTATAAATTTGTTTTATAATCGTAAATTCTTGCAGCAATAAATTCAGGTTAACCATTTATTTTAAAAAATTGGTCAGTTGAAATGCTGAACAAATTCAACATGTTTTGATTACTATGTTCAAAATGCTTCAATAATTTAAGATTTGATTGGTCAGTTCTAATAGCTGGAAAAAAGTTACCATGTTTTGATTGGTCAGGTCAAATAGCTGCAATAATTAAACTTTTTTCGATTGGCTAGTTCAAACAGCTGCCCTAGTTCAACATGTTTTAATTGCTAAATTATGAAAGCTGCCATAATTGGTCATATTTTCGTTGTTTATTTTAAATACATGAACTAATTTAACATTTCTTTTTTGGTTATTTCAAAAAGATGTCAAATTGGCTTTTGTTTTGTTTTGTTTTTGTTTGTCCGTTTTTTTTCTACCTTACAAGAGTATCTTTAAATCATGTCGATTAATGGCTTTGGTATTATTATGACGTCAAAATACTTCATAGAAATTTAGATATTTCTTCGCGAGAACTATGTTAAACGAGCAACAAAGCCCGTCCAAGGACGTCCAAGGTCGTTCCACCACCGTTCGGTGGCATGTTGTAACTCCCCTCCAACAGCCGTCTCGACCGGCATACATGTGCATCACGTCAAAAATACTATTCCTTAGAGTTAAAATAAATAACTCGTAAAAACAGAGCTTTTGACTATAAATCCCAACGCGCATAACTCAAAATAAAGCATTGGAAGAAATACTGCACCAAAAATAACTCATTTTGAACGTGTTCAATATGATTGGCTGTAGGAGTCATTTGCTTTTGAGGGACCAATCGCTATCGATGACCGCACAGAACATAGCCTTTATTATATAGGATTAGGAAAGAAATGTTGTATTAAGATTATTACAACAACAACAAACAACACAATAACAAAAACAAACAACAACAACAAAAACAGAACTCATAAAAGGAATTTTCAATGCTTAAAAAATTAGAATGCAATACATATACAAAGTTTGACTGCTATAAAGCTTTAAAATAAAATGTGCGTTAAATAAACCATTTGTGTGAATAAAAAAATATTTTTAAAAAAATTAAGCTCTTTTAAAATAGAAAATACAAAATAATAAAGGAGCCCATTTTTTTTATTTTTACGGTAAACGCTTTAACAGTGCAAACGATGATCGAACTTTGGTCATTTCAGTTACAACGTTACAGGCATGTTTGTGAACAGTACACCAGACAGAATCATAATAGAAAATAAAATATGCATGCTTTGTTCACAACACATTTTTTTCTAACGAATTTAAATTTTTTAAAAGCCATAGTTTCTTTTACAAATTTGAGTAAGCTTCGTTTTTTTTTGACTTTTACATTTTTATCTTCAGAGATTTGCTGCTTGTCATTTTGTTGTCGTTTTGTTGTCGTCTCTTGTTAGCGATCCGTGCAAATCCTTTTTCTTTTCTTCAAAAGACCTGTTTTCCCACGTTAGGGTAAATGTGATTGTAAGCTAATTAAAACAGTTTAATGCATCGTGCACTGCACTTATTATAAAGGTATAACTTTGAAATAAAAATCACTTGGTAAAATAGCTGCCAGACTTAGCTCCCATGACTGCAATCATGCACATAAATACATTTGAAATATTCGTCTTAATCTTGGCTGATTGCGTGGTTTCACTAAAAAAAACAGGTTCTCTGCAATTCTCGACGCCTCTAAAGGGATTGCATTTTGGGATTTAATATCTAATATAAAAATTACGTTTAAAATTTATATTTAAATTTTAAAAAAAAATATTATTTTAAAAAAAAAGAAGAAAAAAAAAGAATTCCTATTCTATTTTTAAAGGGGCACTCGATATCAACAATTTGAGAAACGCTGAAATTTAGATACTATAATGTAAGATCCGGGGTAGTCTGATGAAAAACAAGTCTGCGACAGTATCAGACTGTTTTGCAGGAGATGGTGCGCACCAACAGGAGGTGCGCAGCCTCGGAGCATGGCCGGTGCTGAAGGAGAGAGATTGCACAAAGGTACACGATATAAATTTAACGGTTAGTCGGCTCCGCGAGATGTCTGATGGGAATGTGAGGTAAAAGACAGGAGAGGATAAGGGTTGGCGACAGGTAGGTGGGGGAGGGGGGTAACTGAGGGAAAAGTGACGGAGGTGTTTGGAGGGTTCGGATTAATTTGGTGCATCATCATTGACACAGCTGTTTCAAATGCAATGTTTTATTATTTATAAGTAGTAAGTCCAGCCTTGTGTGAATGGGTGTGTGTGTGTGTGTGCAGGTGTGTGTGTGAGAGTGTGTGTGTGTGTGTGTGTGTGTGTGTTTGACTGTGTGTTCGCCTGTGCATTTGTGTTTGTGGCTAGAAGATAATATTAAAAAGGACCTTCTGAGCATTCTTTTCTAATTTCTTTAAAAAAATTATATAAAATAGATAAAATCATTAAATTCTGTTTTCATTGATTTGTACATTGTTTTAAATCGTTAAATTAAAATAAATTTCCTATGTTGTATTATCGGTAAAATAATAGTATTGTTGCACATTTAAATATATTATGTTTTAGTGTGACAGCGTTAAAAATATCCTCAAATCACATATTACATTTACTGTTTATAAATATTATTTCTTTAATTAAAAAAATAACAATAACTTATATATCTAATTAGCCAGAAATTAGACCAAGCACAAGACGCGAGCAAACAAGCATGAAGAATGACCCTCGCAAAGGTCGACCAATCACAGTTATGATTGGCAAGCGAGGGTGGTGCGGGGTGGGAGATGCGTTGCTCTCATTTCTTCGTGCTGCTGTTTGTGTCCGTTCTTCCCCAATGAGCAAGTCTGTGGCGTATGCTACGCCGCGGGACGTATCTTGTTAATATTTAATTTAGCATGGAAATAATTCGAGTTTTGTTCTTGTGTATTGGTGGCACACAAAACAGTTGAAAATTTTATTGCTATTAATTAATTTTCGATTAGATTCTGCCATAATATATTTTTAACGCAATTTCCCATGGGATAAATTTGATATATATATATATATATTTGACATGTATGTAGAGCTTGCACATGCAACTCCTCCTGAACCATACCAGATAGAGCGTTCGGGTCTTTGCAAATATGCTAAGGAGGTCCCAAGGATGTGCAGCGGCCAAAAAAAAATACCGTTAAGATTTACTGGATTTCCTGTAAGATCCAAAAAACCAGACAAAAAAAGTATTTTGTCAATTTCTCGCCAACCATAACATCTATCAAGTTGAAATAAACGCCAAACGATGCTAATAATATTTAGAATAATGTTGGAGAGGGAATCCTTGGACGGTATTCTGTCGTTCGACTACCGTAATTTTAGCAGAAATTTTTGAAAGCAATTGTTTTGTTAAGTTTCAAAATTTATTTAAAATGACTTTTAATGTAATCTAGAATGATAGTTAATAGGGTTATCCCGCTTTGTGAATGCTTATGTTAGATTGTTGCGTGATGCGCATTATATTAACACATTCTTGGTGTGATGTAGCTTGAGGGGATATGAC
>CALYLW010003300.1:0-11171 GCA_944989445.1 Ampullaceana balthica | reverse complement strand
TTTCGACCTGCTTCTCTTAAACAGAGGGCAGAAAGGAAGAACTCAATTCTGATAACTATTGTTGTCAATACCTACGTAAGCCGGACGGTTTGAGGGAGGTGGGGGGGGGGAGAGTGAACAGGAAATTTACAGTTTCTGGAGACCCTGATATCACAATTGATGAACAAGTTACTCTCTCTCCTCTCTCTCTCTAAATTTACCTTTCTTTCTATCTCTCTCTCAGTCTATCTTTCTCTCTATCTTTCTCAGTCTCTCTCTGTCTCTCTCTCATTTAATCTCGCTCCATCTTTTCGTCTGTCAATCCATATTTCTCACTTTCTCTCAATCCATATTTTCTCTCTCTTGATTTATATTTATTATGCTCTCTCTCTGTCCATCTTTCTCTTCCACTCTTCCACTCTCTCTCTCTCTCTCTCTTTATTCATACTCGCCCCTCCCTCGTATTATGGGGCAACTGATGAGGTCGAGGAATGTAACAGATAAATGATAGCCTGGTCCTGGGAACGTACAAAGGGGGAGTAACAATGAACAGGACACCCCTATCTACGCCTGTGGTGCGTTGGAGCATGGGGCTAGATGTCTGTGTGTTACGCAGTATGCTGTCAGTGTACGGTTTTATGTCGTACGCAGTATGTGTCAGGTGTACGGTTTTTATGTGTACGCAGTATGCTGTCAGGTGTACGGTTTTATGTGTACGCAGTACGCTGTCAGGTGTACGGTTTATGTGTACGCAGTATGCTGTCAGGTGTACGGTTTTATGTGTACGCTGTATGCTGTCAGGTGTACGGTTTTATGTCTACGCAGTATGTGTCAGGTGTACGGTTTTATGTGTACGCAGTATGCTGTCAGGTGTACGGTTTTATGTGTACGCAGTATGCTGTCAGGTGTACCGGTTTTATGTGTACGCAGTATGCTGTCAAAGGTGTACGGTTTATGTGTACGCTGTATGCTGTCAGGTGTACGGGTTTTAGGTGTACCGCTGTAATGCTGTCAAGTGTACGGTTTATTATGTGGTACGCTGTAATGCTGTCAGGTGTACGGTTTATGTGTACGCTGATGCTGTCAGGTGTAACGGTTTTTATGTGTACGCTGTATGCTGTCAGGTGTACGGTTTTTATGTGTACGCTGTATGCTGTCAGGTGTACGGTTGTATGGTGTACGCTGTATACTGCCAGGTGTATGGTTGTATGTGTACGTGTACGCAGTATGCTGTCAAGTGTACGGTTTTATGTGTGCGCAGTATGCTGTCAAGTGTACGGTTTTATGCGTACGCAGTATGCTGTCAGGTGTACGGTTTTATGTGTACGCAGGATGCTGTCAGGTGTACGGTTGTATGTGTACGCAGTATGCTGTCAGGTGTACGGTTTTATGTGTACGCTGTATGCTGTCAGGTGTACGGTTTTATGTGTACGCTGTAGGCTGTCAGGAGTACGGTTTTATGTGTACGCTGTATGCTGTCAGGTGTACGGTTTTATGTGTACGATGTATGCTGTCAGGTGTACGGTTTTATGTGTACGCTGTATGCTGTCAGGTGTACGGTTGTATGTGTACGCTGTATGCTGTCAGGTGTATGGTTGTATGTGTACGCTGTATGCTGTCAGGTGTATGGTTTTATGTGTACGCTGTATGCTGTCAGGTGTACGATTTTATGTGTACGCTGTATGCTGTCAAGTGTACGGTTGTATGTGTACGATGTATGCTGTCAGGTGTACGGTTGCATGTGTACGCTGTGTAACTTCACTAAGCCGTAACATTGTCCTGGAGGCATGTCTTTGAAATAGACATTTATAATGATTACTAAATTTTTACATAAACATTAATGAAGATTACTTAAGTTTTGCATAGACATTTACGATGATTATTTGATTACAAAAGTTAGTTCTTGTTAAACTTCTCTTAACACCAGGGGTGGGAACTCAAAATATTTTTGTAACGTAATGGTTCCATTTAAAGTTATAGATTAACTCCCTTGATTCGGGCTTCTTGCTATGTGTTACGTGTCTACAATGCTAACATACTGTGGAGACTTCTGGCCTTAGACGTACAGTTACTGCGGAGGGAGGGCTGCGGGGGTTGGTTCAAGCCAATGTTCCCTTTAAGCTGCGCGGCTGCGCAGATATCTGTCCGACGCTGCGCAGCAGTTTATAATTACCGCGCAGCAAATTTTGTAAAATATTGAACCAAAAATGGACGCTGTGCAACTTTGCATACGAGTATTTTCACTTTGAACAAGGACCAGCTAACCTTAGAGGGAACCTTGGTTCAATACCGGGTGTTATTTTTAAATAACTTTAGGGGCGTACTTTCCGATCAACTACTGCGACGGGGCGTCAAAAATGTGAGCCCATCGTGTAAAAACTAAACATTGCTATATAGGTTCGTTGGTCCGTGTGCAAAACAACAAACTTGTGTGTAAAGGTTCGTTGGCCAGTGTGGAAATTAACAAACTTGTGTGTTAATTTGCATAGCATCCATTGTTGTGCAACATTTTACACCACAAAAACGCTGAAATTAATAAGCTGAGCTGCGCGGTATTTTTAAACTGCTGCGCAGTCACATATCTGATCGATCCCGCAGCCGCGTCGCTTAGAGAGAACATTCCACTTACAATCTCCCGGGGTGGGGGGGGGGCATGACTTCAAATTTACTCAATAACTTGAGCTAATTTTATGATTACATTTTATGATTACATTTTATGATTACATTTTATGATTACATTTTATGATTACATTTTATGATTACATTTTATGATTGCATTTTATGATTACATTTTATGATTACATTTTATGATTACATTTTATGATTACATTTTATGATTACATTTTATCAGTTAACCTGTTGGACTTTAATGTGTTATTCAACTTCGGTGTTTAATTTAATAAATAAATAAATAAATTTTTATTTGCATTAAAAAAAACAGCAACAAAATGAACATCAGCATCCACGGCAATATCAACAATAGTCCAAAGAACAATTATTAGTGAAAAGGAATGTCTAACAAAATCTAGAGTTTAAACATAGACAATGGCTATGAGCCCTGAGGTTAACGTTGTTAATGAAGACTTGCGGCAATGAGGAGTTCAAGGCCTAAAAACATAACATGATCTGCGAGTATCAGGATAACGGGAGAAATGATTTATTTATTTATTTATTTTTTTTTGGGGGGGGGGTGTCACGTGTGAATCACGAGTTGGATGACGGAGAGGTCACGTGAGTGAAAGCGCGGGAAGAAGGTTTGAGATTATGATCAGTGTTGTGAGAAGTTCTGGGTGTGTAATGGCGGAACGTGTGTCTCAGGACTCCACGTTGTATAACCTCAAATGATATATGTCATGTACATAGTGTAGATATTAAAGTTGTTTTATTGAAACCAGTTCTTCAGAGGATTATTGTATGCGAAGTTATGTATTGAGAGAACGCCTACAAGAAATATTAATAAGGGGCCGTCCATAAATGACGTCACGCGATTTTTGCAGATTTTTTACCCCCCCCCCTCGTCACGCGTCGTCACAAAAACTTAGACCCCCTCTAAAAATACGTCACAAATCTTTGACCCCCCCCCCTAAAAAAACACACCAAAAAACACATTATTTTCTATTTGAAAATAAGTATGTTTCAAATCACTTTTATTGTCATTTAAGAATTTATTATTCATTTAGTGAAGTTCTACATTGTACTATCGTAACCCGCGTGAAGCATTTTTTAAAAACGTTTAACCGGCCTTCAGAAAACGAACTGTGTTAACATCCTTAGCTTATATTTTATTTTAATGCATACAAATTAAACATTGACTATTAATCATCACGGTTAACGTCTTTGTTTAGAAAAAAAAATATTTTAAAATATCATTTTTAAAATATATTTTTAAAAAATCTATCAATTGACTGACGGGCATCCCGTAAGAAAGAGGTCGGCGAACAGAGGTAAATAACCCCAACTGGGGTCAAAAAGGGAATTCTTGGGGGTAATGCAGACTCATTTGGGACATATAACATCCACTACAATACGCTAGATATATTAAAATACGTCATGTGTACGTGTACGCTTGGAACATATGCCCATTATTGAACCGGTTCCTTCCAGAAAATGCATTTTTTTAAAATTTGACAACTATGTAGATTTCTTACCTACGTACTATATGAAGACACCTACATCTACCCGACTTTCATTTATATTGACACGAGTGACAATAATCTTAATCCACATGACTTGTCTTTATCACGTATCCTTTCTGTGATATTTAAAATTAATGCCTTAAAAACTGAGCTAAGAAGAAAATTTGTTTTGTTCTCCTCTCGAATTGCGATGTCAAGAATTTGATGATTTCAATAAAGTTAATGAATACTTGACTAATTTTAAATTGGCTCATTTACTATTATATCTAGAACAGTTCTTCTTAAACTTTTTAGTATGGCGGACCGGCAGGAATTTTTTCCATTGCACCAGGGAGCGGTGCACTATTTTCCCTGCACTGACAATTTTTTCTGTCCTTTTTTTATGAGAACATCTGCGGACCGGCAGCGGATGACCCACGGACCAGCACCGGTCCGCGGACCACCACTCTGAGAAGCACTGATCTAGAAGACTAGAATGGCCAGGGGCGTTTGACCAAAAACCAATCGAACAATTATATCAAACTCAAAACGTTTTTTAATTCTATCAAATAGATTCCCTCCCCCCTCCCCTTTTAAAGAAAAGGGATATTCCGTGTCGTTTAGACTTAAAATATCTACACATAATCCTATTCAGATAATTTTTAGACACTTGTCATGCTTGAAAAACTCACCAGTAGCATTTTCGGGCTAACGAAGCTCCTCAAAATCCCCGAGTCATGTGAACAGGACCTAGAGTCTGGGGTGGGGGGGGGTTGACGCACACATAAACTTGTATATTTTGGGGTAACGGGCAAAAAAGTGGCCTGCCGTGAGAGAACCAAACGGAGCTGCGGTTACATCACAAATGCTTTGATGTCAACATCAAACGACGCAGTGTAACAATTTCATATGTTATGTTGTGGATTCTCAAACTTAAGGATTGTAATTAGATTTAATTTTCGTGTCTTGATAGCATACATGACGCCATCCAGCGTCTAATGGCCTACCGACCGGCACATTGAGAAGCACTGATTTGAAAAAAAAATAATTAAAAAGTCATTAAATAAATTATAAGCGACCAAATATTTCAGTGGAAGTTGTATTTAAAGTTACCCTTTTGATGTGATGTCACATTTCTTCAACCACCCCTCCCTCCCCCTCGTCACGCATCGTCACAAAAGTGTGACCCCCCCCCTTTTTAGGTGCGTGACGTCATTTATGGACGGCCCCTAAGTAAAAACATAACAAAAGAGGTTACATGGGGGGGGGGAGAGTAGGTCATAAGTCATGTCCCCGAAAAGAGAGCAGGTTCATCTTGTCGATGACGTGGAAGGTGAGGAAGTAGCCCCATGCCCACTTTCTCCTTCGACCCGGCCCCTCCCCTAAACCATTCATTAACTCAAGCCCCCAGATAATGCTGTTTGGTGAATATGACCAAGTGACGTCACAAACCGATTACAGCAGTGCTTCTCAAAGTGGTGGTCCGCGGACCGGTGCCGGTCCGTGGGCCATCCTATGCCGGTCCGTAGAAGTTACAAAGAAAGAACATTTCGCTACCGCGTCAGTACAGGGAAAATAGTTCACCGGTCCCTGGTGCAATGGAAAAAATTCCTGCCGGTCCGTAATAAAAAAAAAGTTTGAGAAGCACTGGATTACAGGATGAAACAATGCAACAAAGGGGCTTAACAAGAGGAAAAAAACCTTCAGAAAATCTAAAAATTACTCGATAGTCTTTCTTTGTGAAATGAGTGCCGTAAAACCAATAAATCTTGTAACAAATTTTAATATTACAGTCGCTCCTACTTTACAGAAGATTATTGAGTCCTTCATTTATCCATTATTTATGTATAATCTTGTTGTTATTTTTTATTTGACTGTTAAATGTTGATGGTCTTAGTTTTTATTGTTTGTTCAAACAAACCATTTTACACCCGCATTCCAGAACAGGAAGAAGGAGGTTTTGAATCTGTTTGTGTATAAAGAGCAGTGACGGTGTTTTAATCGCCGTCTATCTAAGTATTGTATTAGACTATTATTTTGTTATATTTCCAAGATATAATAATTAGCAAAAACTCTCCCGCTACCAAGATACATGACCTTTTTTAAGCTCCTGATATATATAATTGATATTTTAAAGTTAAGTCTCTTAAGTTCATTAGTTGGAATTGAAATTTTAAAATTAAAATACATTTCCTCTGATCGATTACAGATTAATAAAATCCTATCTAATATATAAAGCTCAAATGTTTGTATGTTTGTATGTTTGTATGTTTCACTTTTCGACTTTCTGTTAGACAATCACGGAAAAACCAAATGACGGACGGGGACCAAATTTGGCAGGACGGTTCCTTTTACCCTGAAGGTGGTTTTAAGTTAGTTTTTGTAATTGTCCCTTTTGCCCGAATGCCGTAAATTAAATAATCAGAAAATGCAGAGACAAAGAATAAAAAATTTAACCTCATTTCTGTATTGAACAAATTTACGCGGACGTTCAAATGCCGTTCAAAGCGAGTTACTTTTGGTGACGTTTTTTTTCCCCAGCCAATACTTTAATTTCAGCCGTGCGCATTTGAAAAAATATTATAATGTCTAATTACGGTGCGCACATTTTCGTGTACGCTTCATAATTTGAGCTGTGTAGTACAAAGAATTGTCATTTTCTTTACTGTTACTTTCTATATATTAGATAGACACGTAAACATATTTAATTACAACTGCCACACGATGCATTAGATTTAATTGTTTACACGTTTAAATTTAATTGCGAATTTGTTTTAATTATTTTCTGTTCCATAACTCGACATTTAATGAAAAACCTATTTATGTAATAATTGTGTCAGTATTTTTTTCAAGGCTTCATTTTTAGCGGTGCACGTTTTAAAATCTTTTATCGCCTGATTACTGTAGCGCACATTTTCGTGTACGCATCTTAAATTTAGCTGTGTCCTATTAATATAACATTTATATTTTGTTTGTCTTTTACATAAGCTGTTGTCTTTTACATAACCTATACACTTATACTATTTA
Source organism: Ampullaceana balthica (assembly GCA_944989445.1). Lineage (NCBI taxonomy): Eukaryota > Metazoa > Mollusca > Gastropoda > Lymnaeidae > Ampullaceana > Ampullaceana balthica. The sequence goes on along the minus strand of CALYLW010003300.1, from coordinate 4,050 downwards.
AACTTAGGCTACCGGACTTATTAACATAAGTAGATTAAACTAAATAAAGTGATCCTGAAAACGCTTAATTATTTTGTATTGCGAATTGAATATGTTATGTTCATTCCTTTGATGATGGATTAACATAGGCCATTTTTAAAATCGATTATTGTGATGGTTTCACGTGCATTTTTAACATAAAATTGATTTGTTTTGTTGTTTTTTTTAAAATTAGGAATATAGCCTAATTTTTTTTATTTATCTTTATTATCTTTATCTCATAGACGCTGTTGCAAATATTGTATTAATTACAATTGTGTTACATTGCAGTGTCTTAAATATATAAGAGCTTTTTTAGTGACGACAGTGGCAGAGATCTTTTGGAAAAATGTCAACAAAGCAGTGGCCTTTTTTTAATGGATACAAACAAACAAACATAAAAATATCAACTGAGCTTTATATATTACATATGCGTTTAAATTATTTTATTTCAATTATTTTCACGATGCATTGTATTAATATTTTACATGCAATGAATAAAATTGGGATTTTTAAAAATTTAATTCATAACTCGACATTTAATTAAAAAACATAGATGTAGCGAGTTTATTTTATGTTGAAAGTGATGGCCTATGTCAAATAAACTTACACTTTAAAACTGTTTACTTAAGCTTTATATACACTATACATTATAAACTTTCGCTACCGAACGTATATAATCAAAAGCTGACTAAATTTAATGAAGTGATCCTGAAAACGCTTAATTAATATGAATTGCGAATTGAATATGTTTTTATGTTCATTCCTTTGTATTCAGAATAGCATAGGCCATTTCTAAAATTGCCTTTTAATCATTTTTAAGATGCGCTTATTAACAGACGGTTGAATCTTTTTTTTTAATGTATTTTATTTTTCAGATATAAAATCTGGTGTGTGTGTGTGCATTGAATATAATTTACAAAATATGATGCCTTATCCGAAATAGGGAACAAAAAAAAAGATTCCTTTTTGAAATTATACACATTGCTTATAAACCGTAAATATAAATCGTAAAATATAGAGCATAAAATGTTAAATATTATTTCCCATGTTTAGACAATTATGAATACGTCAAAATGAAGAGTTATTTTGGTCCAGTACATTTACTTAATAACAATACTTTATTTTATGCGGCCAGCTTTCTATATGTCTAAATATGGTGTGCACATTTTTTTATATCATTTTAATACGACCGGTTTTTTTTTAAAATAGTATTTTAGAAAGTACATTTATAATTTTGTTTATTTGCGCTATGAGTCAATTAGCTTTTGCCTTTTAAAGGGATAGTGCCACATGTTCTTTATCTCATAGACGTGGTTACAAATATTATATAACTTTCAATTGTGATACGATGCAGTTTCGTAATTATATATTAAATTTTTGAGTGACGAGGGTGGTAGAGCTCTTTCGGAAAACATATAAGTTATGTTAATTTTGTACAAGTGGGAATGAAATTGTAAATTTAGTTATTATGGTCGGCAAGAATCATTATTTAATAAGTCATATCTTTTGAATAGTAAGGTTATGTTAAAAGGCACTGCATTAAGTGAAAACAACTCACGCGGTAAAATGGCATATCTCTGTTTCTCATAAGATTTTAACTAAATAGTTGAATCTGAAATTTAACTTGGCAAATAAAAATTGTAATAACCATCACCTAATACTTGGATAAAGGGTCAGCACACTCCCGCTACAAAGTGCGGGTATTTTTCAAGTATATATATATATATATATATAAATATTTAAATATGTTTGTGTGTGTATGAATGTCCTTTATAGCTGTCTAAACCATTCACCCGATCGTCATGAAACTTTTCAAGACTGTTGAGTATGCTCCCGGGATGGTAACTATCACTTTTTTCAAAATTTAACACTCATGGGGCGCCGGGGGCCCATATCGTCATGTTTTGCTTATACGAGCTATATAAAAATTAGTTTAAGCTTTAGCTACTGTGTAAATTATTGGATCTTAACCAAAATGTGTATATGACAACTTGATAGCCAATATTAAAATACTATAGGGCACTAAACTGCTAATATTCATTCCTTTGGGGCTGGGGGCCCAAAAATTCACATTTTTTAAGCGTTTAAGATTTTATTCACCATTCAGTCATTAACAATCTTGACAAATTATGACACATGTATCAATTATTATACTAATTGAAATGAACAGATGTTTTGAACTTTATATCTTGCCCAGAATGGGCCCTGGGACCCTTAATGTCGTTTTTATCTTATATGAGCTATATAAAAAATAGTTTCTACGTTAGCTACTTAGTAAATGAATAGATCTTCACCAAACTTTGCACACAAAAACTTGGTAGCCTATATTAAAATACTATAGACACTGCACTTCTAATGCCAATATCTTCGTGGCCGGGGCCCCAAATATCTTTTTTCGTATATGTTTAAGATATTTTTCCTATTTACTTTTTAAAGAGCTTGAGAAATATAGCCACAATAAAAATGAACTAAAATGAACAGGGTTTTTGAAATTGACCTCTTGCACCGAATGGGCCAGGGCCCCTTAATGCTATTTCCCCCCTATTGTAGGTATATAAAAAGTAGTTTAAGAGTTAGATATTGAGAAAAAAACTGGATTTTGACAAAACTTTGAATATAAAAACTTAAGAGCCTATATTACTATAGGGCACTGAACTCTTAATTTCCATTCCTTCGAAAAAGCCTTTTTACTGAACTTTAATCATTGTATTCCCTATTCAATTTTACACGATATTGAGGAATATATATTGAGTACAATAGATAAAAACAACATTAAGGGCCCCAGGGCCCATTCTGGGCAAGATATAAAGTTCAAAACACCTGTTAATTTCAATTTGTATAATAATGGATACATGTGTCATTATTTGTCAAGATTGTTAATGACTGAATAGTGAATAAAATCTTAAACGTTTAAGAAATGAGTACAATGGCAATAAAAAAAAACTATAATATCACTCATTTTGGGGCCGGGGCCCTTAATATCGTTTCTTCTTTTGTACGCTATTTAATTATTAATTTATTTATCCGTTTGCTATGAAACTTGGATTTTTTTTCCACACTTCCACGAAGATTTCTTCAGAATTATTTTTAAACATACCACTCATTGGTTTCTTTAAATTTATTCCTTTTTACTTTGATCGTTGCAACGCACGACGGGTCTACTAGTTTACTTCTAAAACGTATGATGTAATTATAATTAAAGTCATAATCTTAGTGTAATTTTATTACTAATAAATACTAAGGCATCTATAATTTATATGAACCAACCAAAACAATTTATATTAAATATAAGTTTGTTAGCACTAGTGACTAGTACTAGTGGCGACGGCCGGAACGACCGCTTACACTTTCACTCATCTTAAATAAATGCTTATGCCTAGGCTTATTTATTTAAATTAAAATATCAATAGATGGTTATATTATGTAATATTATATTATGCGAAATGGAACGTCCTTGCGAGCATGAATTATGTAAATGAATTAGTGACTCTGCATCTGCTCTGACTGAGGCTCTAGTAATAAGTTAGTAGTAACTAGTTCTAGTTGCTCGTTCGTCCATGAAGTTTATTCTTTCATACTATGATGTAATTATAATTAAAGTCATAATCTTAGTGTAAGTTTATTACTAAAGGCATATATTTTTATAAGGCAAGGGCCAAGGAAAACAATATTAAAATACATATATGTTAATAATTGACTACGCTAGGACTAGTGTTTACCGTAGTTACGAATATGAACGCTTACACTCATCTTTAAATAATTTAAAATACTATGTTATGGCTTATTTATTAAAGTTTTAAGTCTTCGACATTTTAATAACTTTTTTCGGCTGCAAAACTGAGTGAGAAGAAATATCTTTTTTGTCCAAAATAGCACCTGGAACATCGTTTTCAGATAGCACTATAACACTATTAAACACACTGTTGCTAGCCTTGTTTGAGGAAGTTTGACCTTACTGACAACGAAGAGCCTAAAAATAGATATGACCGAATGGCTTATGAAGCGTTGGGGTCACAGAAATGATCAAGC
>CALYLW010003299.1:0-11174 GCA_944989445.1 Ampullaceana balthica | reverse complement strand
GTGATTGATACCGTCCACAGGCCAATAAAGGCGTCCTATCTATGTGGTTAGTGGGATTGATACCGTCCACAGGCCAATAAAGGCGCCCTATCTATGTGGTTAGTGCGATTGATACCGTCCACAGGCCAATAAAGGCGTCCTATCTATGTGGTTAGTGGGATTGATACCGTCCACAGGCCAATAAAGGCACCCTATCTATGTGGTTAGTGGGATTGATACCGTCCACAGGCCAATAAAGGCGCCCTATCTATGTGGTTAGTGGGATTGATACCGTCCACAGGCCAATAAAGGCACCCTATCTATGTGGTTAGTGGGATTGATACCGTCCACAGGCCAATAAAGGCGTCCTATCTATGTGGTTAGTGTGATTGATACCGTCCACAGGCCAATAAAGGCGTCCTATCTATGTGGTTAGTGGGATTGATACCGTCCACAGGCCAATAAAGGCGTCCTATCTATGTGGTTAGTGCGCTTGATACCGTCCACAGGCCAATAAAGGCGCCCTATCTATGTGGTTAGTGGGATTGATACCGCCCACAGGCCAATAAACGCGTCCTATCTATGTGGTTAGTGCGATTGATACCGTCCACAGGCCAATAAAGGCGCCCTATCTATGTGGTTAGTGCGATTGATACCGTCCACAGGCCAATAAAGGCGCCCTATCTATGTGGTTAGTGCGATTGATACCGTCCACAGGCCAATAAAGGCGCCCTATCTATGTGGTTAGTGGGATTGATACCGCCCACAGGCCAATAAAGGCATCCTATCTATGTGGTTAGTGCGATTGATACCGTCCACAGGCCAATAAAGGCGCCCTATCTATGTGGTTAGTGGGATTGATACCGTCCACAGGCCAATAAAGGCGTCCTATCTATGTGGTTAGTGCGCTTGATACCGTCCACAGGCCAATAAAGGCACCCTATCTATGTGGTTAGTGGGATTGATACCGTCCACAGGCCAATAAAGGCGTCCTATCTATGTGGTTAGTGGGATTGATACCGTCCACAGGCCAATAAAGGCGTCCTATCTATGTGGTTAGTGCGCTTGATACAGTCCACAGGCCAATAAAGGCGCCCTATCTATGTGGTTAGTGGGATTGATACCGTCCACAGGCCAATAAAGGCGTCCTATCTATGTGGTTAGTGGGATTGATACCGTCCACAGGCCAATAAAGGCACCCTATCTATGTGGTTAGTGGGATTGATACCGTCCACAGGCCAATAAAGGCACCCTATCTATGTGGTTAGTGGGATTGATACCGTCCACAGGCCAATAAAGGCACCCTATCTATGTGGTTAGTGGGATTGATACCGTCCACAGGCCAATAAAGGCGTCCTATCTATGTGGTTAGTGTGATTGATACCGTCCACAGGCCAATAAAGGCGTCCTATCTATGTGGTTAGTGGGATTGATACCGTCCACAGGCCAATAAAGGCGTCCTATCTATGTGGTTAGTGGGATTGATACCGTCCACAGGCCAATAAAGGCGTCCTATCTATGTGGTTAGTGCGCTTGATACCGTCCACAGGCCAATAAAGGCGCCCTATCTATGTGGTTAGTGGGATTGATACCGCCCACAGGCCAATAAACGCGTCCTATCTATGTGGTTAGTGCGATTGATACCGTCCACAGGCCAATAAAGGCGCCCTATCTATGTGGTTAGTGCGATTGATACCGTCCACAGGCCAATAAAGGCGCCCTATCTATGTGGTTAGTGCGATTGATACCGTCCACAGGCCAATAAAGGCGCCCTATCTATGTGGTTAGTGGGATTGATACCGCCCACAGGCCAATAAAGGCATCCTATCTATGTGGTTAGTGCGATTGATACCGTCCACAGGCCAATAAAGGCGCCCTATCTATGTGGTTAGTGGGATTGATACCGTCCACAGGCCAATAAAGGCGTCCTATCTATGTGGTTAGTGCACTTGATACCGTCCACAGGCCAATAAAGGCGTCCTATCTATGTGGTTAGTGCGCTTGATACAGTCCACAGGCCAATAAAGGCGCCCTATCTATGTGGTTAGTGGGATTGATACCGTCCACAGGCCAATAAAGGCGTCCTATCTATGTGGTTAGTGGGATTGATACCGTCCACAGGCCAATAAAGGCGTCCTATCTATGTGGTTAGTGCGCTTGATACCGTCCACAGGCCAATAAAGGCACCCTATCTATGTGGTTAGTGGGATTGATACCGTCCACAGGCCAATAAAGGCACCCTATCTATGTGGTTAGTGGGATTGATACCGTCCACAGGCCAATAAAGGCGTCCTATCTATGTGGTTAGTGTGATTGATACCGTCCACAGGCCAATAAAGGCGTCCTATCTATGTGGTTAGTGGGATTGATACCGTCCACAGGCCAATAAAGGCGTCCTATCTATGTGGTTAGTGGGATTGATACCGTCCACAGGCCAATAAAGGCGTCCTATATATGTGGTTAGTGCGCTTGATACCGTCCACAGGCCAATAAAGGCGCCCTATCTATGTGGTTAGTGGGATTGATACCGCCCACAGGCCAATAAACGCGCCCTATCTATGTGGTTAGTGCGATTGATACCGTCCACAGGCCAATAAAGGCGCCCTATCTATGTGGTTAGTGCGATTGATACCGTCCACAGGCCAATAAAGGCGCCCTATCTATGTGGTTAGTGCGATTGATACCGTCCACAGGCCAATAAAGGCGCCCTATCTATGTGGTTAGTGGGATTGATACCGCCCACAGGCCAATAAAGGCATCCTATCTATGTGGTTAGTGCGATTGATACCGTCCACAGGCCAATAAAGGCGCCCTATCTATGTGGTTAGTGGGATTGATACCGTCCACAGGCCAATAAAGGCGTCCTATCTATGTGGTTAGTGCGCTTGATACCGTCCACAGGCCAATAAAGGCGTCCTATCTATGTGGTTAGTGCGCTTGATACAGTCCACAGGCCAATAAAGGCGCCCTATCTATGTGGTTAGTGGGATTGATACCGTCCACAGGCCAATAAAGGCGTCCTATCTATGTGGTTAGTGGGATTGATACCGTCCACAGGCCAATAAAGGCACCCTATCTATGTGGTTAGTGGGATTGATACCGTCCACAGGCCAATAAAGGCACCCTATCTATGTGGTTAGTGGGATTGATACCGTCCACAGGCCAATAAAGGCACCCTATCTATGTGGTTAGTGGGATTGATACCGTCCACAGGCCAATAAAGGCGCCCTATCTATGTGGTTAGTGTGATTGATACCGTCCACAGGCCAATAAAGGCGCCCTATCTATGTGGTTAGTGGGATTGATACCGTCCACAGGCCAATAAAGGCGTCCTATCTATGTGGTTAGTGAGATTGATACCGTCCACAGGCCAATAAAGGCGTCCTATCTATGTGGTTAGTGCGCTTGATACCGTCCACAGGCCAATAAAGGCACCCTATCTATGTGGTTAGTGGGATTGATACCGTCCACAGGCCAATAAAGGCACCCTATCTATGTGGTTAGTGGGATTGATACCGTCCACAGGCCAATAAAGGCACCCTATCTATGTGGTTAGTGGGATTGATACCGTCCACAGGCCAATAAAGGCGTCCTATCTATGTGGTTAGTGTGATTGATACCGTCCACAGGCCAATAAAGCCGTCCTATCTATGTGGTTAGTGGGATTGATACCGTCCACAGGCCAATAAAGGCGTCCTATCTATGTGGTTAGTGCGCTTGATACCGTCCACAGGCCAATAAAGGCGCCCTATCTATGTGGTTAGTGGGATTGATACCGCCCACAGGCCAATAAACGCGTCCTATCTATGTGGTTAGTGCGATTGATACCGTCCACAGGCCAATAAAGGCGCCCTATCTATGTGGTTAGTGCGATTGATACCGTCCACAGGCCAATAAAGGCGCCCTATCTATGTGGTTAGTGGGATTGATACCGTCCACAGGCCAATAAAGGCGTCCTATCTATGTGGTTAGTGCGCTTGATACCGTCCACAGGCCAATAAAGGCGTCCTATATATGTGGTTAGTGGGATTGATACCGTCCACAGGCCAATAAAGGCGTCCTATCTATGTGGTTAGTGCGCTTGATACAGTCCACAGGCCAATAAAGGCGCCCTATCTATGTGGTTAGTGGGATTGATACCGTCCACAGGCCAATAAAGGCGTCCTATCTATGTGGTTAGTGGGATTGATACCGTCCACAGGCCAATAAAGGCACCCTATCTATGTGGTTAGTGGGATTGATACCGTCCACAGGCCAATAAAGGCGTCCTATCTATGTGGTTAGTGGGATTGATACCGTCCACAGGCCAATAAAGGCACCCTATCTATGTGGTTAGTGGGATTGATACCGTCCACAGGCCAATAAAGGCGTCCTATCTATGTGGTTAGTGTGATTGATACCGTCCACAGGCCAATAAAGGCGTCCTATCTATGTGGTTAGTGGGATTGATACCGTCCACAGGCCAATAAAGGCGTCCTATCTATGTGGTTAGTGCGCTTGATACCGTCCACAGGCCAATAAAGGCGCCCTATCTATGTGGTTAGTGTGATTGATACCGTCCACAGGCCAATAAAGGCGTCCTATCTATGTGGTTAGTGCGCTTGATACCGTCCACAGGCCAATAAAGGCACCCTATCTATGTGGTTAGTGGGATTGATACCGTCCACAGGCCAATAAAGGCGCCCTATCTATGTGGTTAGTGGGATTGATACCGTCCACAGGCCAATAAAGGCGCCCTATCTATGTGGTTAGTGTGATTGATACCGTCCACAGGCCAATAAAGGCGTCCTATCTATGTGGTTAGTGGGATTGATACCGTCCACAGGCCAATAAAGGCACCCTATCTATGTGGTTAGTGGGATTGATACCGTCCACAGGCCAATAAAGGCGTCCTATCTATGTGGTTAGTGTGATTGATACCGTCCACAGGCCAATAAAGGCGTCCTATCTATGTGGTTAGTGGGATTGATACCGTCCACAGGCCAATAAAGGCGTCCTATCTATGTGGTTAGTGCGCTTGATACCGTCCACAGGCCAATAAAGGCGCCCTATCTATGTGGTTAGTGTGATTGATACCGTCCACAGGCCAATAAAGGCGTCCTATCTATGTGGTTAGTGCGCTTGATACCGTCCACAGGCCAATAAAGGCACCCTATCTATGTGGTTAGTGGGATTGATACCGTCCACAGGCCAATAAAGGCGCCCTATCTATGTGGTTAGTGGGATTGATACCGTCCACAGGCCAATAAAGGCGCCCTATCTATGTGGTTAGTGTGATTGATACCGTCCACAGGCCAATAAAGGCGCCCTATCTATGTGGTTAGTGGGTTTTGATTATTTGTGTAAAAAATATGTGATATGAGATGAGATGCATGCCTATACATAGAAGTTTGTATTTTTCCTTCAAAATATTTCTTAAGAGAAAAAACTTTTAAATATATTTTAAGAAAAAAAACAGCTACAGAAAATTAGTTAAGCATTCTATTTCTTTTTCTTCTTTTCTTTTAACAGAATGAAAAATATTACAAGGCTATTGGGCAGGCAGTGAAGCTCCACAAAGAACAGAACAAAAAAGTCAAGGCTTTAGATATTGGAACTGGAACTGGATTGTTGTCTATGATGGCTGCCAATCTGGGTGCAGATTCTATAACAGCCTGTGAAGTAATTCATTCATCAACTTATTACCACTTACAAACATTCATTCATCACTTATTACTACTTGCAAACATTCATTCATCAACTTATTACTACGTCACCCATTACTCTCGGTTAGCTCGACCACCCCCCCCACTAACTCCACGTTTTTTATTGGAACCGCCAAATTCTCTCTTTGTCTTAGCATTTTTTCATCGGCTAATTCGATTTTTCTAAGTCGCCGAAACCTAGTACCTCGAGCACAAAAGAGGGCCAAATTTGCAACTTAACTTGGTTAGCTCGATCCCCATGACCAATCGCCAGCTTTTGAAAATGTTAGCTATGATTTTTTTATAACCAAGGGAAGGGACCAATTTACTGCCTCACCAGGGTCTGCTGGTGATGTCATAGCCCGCTTGCTCAGAGCTGTTACTTTTGGTACTATGCTTCGGTAACTAAGCGAATACATTTAAAAAAAAATCAGTCACTAGCGAACTCCACAAACAGTGATGACGTGTATTTTTATATTTATAGACCAGAATATTATTATTATTAAGAAAACGCTTTGATTTTGATGTCACGTTCGCTCGCGTGTTGGCTCTGGTATTCTGCCGTAACACAACATAAAATTAACTCCGGGTAATAAGCTAATATACCGACTAAGTCCTGATAAAACGGAGTAAACAGTCATAATAAGATGGATTTTATTTAAATACCATATTATGTTTCACTCGTCAACTTGCCAGAATTATTGAATTTCACCGCGCACACGACGATCCCCCCCCCACCCACCCAATAGGGTGGGGTTTAGGTGGGGTTGAGCTACACTGGCCATTTACCAAGGCACGCTCTGACTCAATTTAAAAAGAAAAATGTTCCTTCCCCCCAACCCACTGTAGATGTATAACAGTGGGGGAGGGGAGGGAAGGTGTCTCTTCTCGCGGTCTTGTATTGGTATGTCAAAGCAAGAGGCTTCCTTTTATATAAACATCAAAGACCTGTCTAGCCTCCCCCCCCACCCTCATTATCCCTAACTAGAAAACTCCGTAACTTGTCCCCCCCCCCTTTGAGTTCACTTAGAGCGCTGTAGTAATAGCCGTGACCTTTGACCGTACAGTGCCTCGACAACTAAGCAAATTAAAATTAGCATTCCTTAGCCGTAGACGAAGTAGACTAACAGTGATGACGTGTATATTATTTAAATACCGGAATAGGGAGAAAGCGATTTGAAGTCACCGTCGCTAACACAACAAAAACGAACTCCGGGGTAAAAAGCTATTACGGGCTTATTGAAGTTGCAGCTGAATAAATTATTTAAATTCCGAAGACTTAAAACTTAAATAAATAAGCCTAAACATTTTTAAAGATGAGTGTAAGCGGTTGTTCGATAGTCGTAACTACGGTAAACACTAGTCCTAGCGTAATGGTAGTCAATTATTAACAAATTGAAACAATATTTGCGACTTTTTTCGACATGCGCAGAACGATGCGCGAACGACTATCTGAAGTACCTACAAATATATTTATTTGAATATTGATTGTTTTCCTTGGTCCTTATACAAATAAATGCCTTGGTATTTATTAGTAATAAACTTACACTAAGATTATGACTTTAATTATAATTACATCATTAGTATTAGTAGTAAATAGCATGAAATAATAAAGTTCAAGGACGAACGAACAAATTAACTAACACTAGAGCCTCAGTCTCAGTCAGAGCTGAGTCACTAATTCATTTACATAAGTCATACTCGCAAGGATGTTCCATTTCGCATAATATAATACATCACATAATTTAACATTGTATTGATATTTCTTATATTCCGATACGATTCTGATTAATCGTCCCATCACTAATTAACGCACAACACGTATATGAAGAAATTTCAAGAGCATGTTAATATTTTGCCGCCACATTGGGTTTTGTTTTAACTCGATCATCGGTTATCTCGATGCCATTTTTCATACCCCAACGCCGTCGACTTAACCGGTTTCGACTGTACTTACAAACATTCATTCATCAACTTATTACTACTTACAAATATTAATTTATCAACTTATTACTACTTACAAACATTCATTCATCAACTTATTACTACTTACAAACATTCATTCATCCACTTATTACTACTCACAAACATTAATAATCTACTATTTAGCTTGAATTTCTTTTTTGAAAAGGCATTTACACCTATGGCAAAATGTGCAATGAAAGTTTTGGAGACTAATGGCTTTAAGGACAAAATTAACTTAATTGCCAAAAGATCAACTGAAGTTTCATTAGGTAATGTAGGTCAAGTGGTTTTTTTTTGTGGGTATAATTAAAAAATATTTATCATTTCCTTTGCCTGGAGTTGCTAAAGAAAGATGTTTCCACTTTAGGGAACTATTTCAATGCATTTTAATTAATTCTATTTATCAGAGGAGATTGTTCCATATCAATATCAAATAAAATGTCATTTTGAGTAGTGGTGTTAAATTACTCTTTAATTTTGTCTCCCAAAGATGATATGGGTGAAAAGGCAAACTTGCTGATAACAGAATTATTTGATACTGAGCTGATTGGTGAAGGGGCTATAGGATCATACACTGATGCTCATTGGAGGCTAATGGAGGTTAGTCTTACATTGGATCATACTTTCACACATCCTGACGTGACTTGCTTTATTTCACTTGTGTTTGTGGGCTTCACCATCTCTCGTGTTTGTGGGCTTCACCATCTCTCGTGTTTGTGGGCTTCACCATCTCTCGTGTTTGTGGGCTTCACCATCTCTCGTGTTTGTGGGCTTCACCATCTCTCGTGTTTGTGGGCTTCACCATCTCTCGTGTTTGTGGGCTTCACCATCTCTCGTGTTTGTGGGCTTCACCACCTCTCGCACAATAATTCACTACAATGCAAGTCAGGCTCTTAAGACCCGGTTCATTTTATCGCAAGCGAGCCTCATCAAGCGGGCATCGCCGTAGAGGTAACCCTCTGCAGGTACCGTTACTTCACATTCCAAATCCCCGCACAGCCCGGGGCACTCTTCCAGTACGTGGGCCACCGTCTCTTCTGGGTGGCCACACAGCCGACAGGCCAGTTCCCTTCTGGTGTTAAACTTGTACAGGTAGCTTCGTGTGGGACAATGCTCAGTTCTCATTCTAGTTATGAGCGTCTGATTGCTACGTCCAAGTTTCCACCAGGAATCGCTTTTGCTCGGTCGCGGCATGTACTGGAATACTTTTCTGGCCGTGCTTCCAGAAGCCCAGCCTGAAGCCATTTCTCTCGGAAATGGTCTTTAAGCCACGATCTGACCCCCAGCTGGGTCATCGGGCGATCGGGTTGGGGCTGAGCTGAACCTTCTCTCGCTAACTCATCGACCCTGTCTGAATGAGGCTCGCCACTGTGCCCAGTGATGTACTGAAGGACTACTTTTCCGCCTCGTGCTAGGATTTCACCTACTGTTTCCAAAATGACACTGACCGTTTTCGTCTCCAGAGAGGATCGACCCACGGTCTCGAGAGCGAAAACCGTGAGTCGGTGAAAACTACGACGGTCGGGAAAACCTTTCTTCTTGCTAGACGTCGGCGCACTTCCTTCAAAACCTTGCAAATCGCCTCCAGTTCGGCGTCGTGACTACTGTATGCGGATCCGCACGGCCCTGACAGTTCGATACTGTCAGGTCCAGGTTGAGGGTATTGAATTAGTCACTCCGTATCCACTTCTGACCATCCTTGAAACGCGAGCCGTCCGTAAAGACTTTTACCACACTATCGCCATAAGCTTCGATTGTCTTCAGAGTCTCGTCTCGCTGGAGCTCGACGGGACTGGCTTTCGTCCACCGCTGTATTTGCCAGTGTCAAACGTAGTTCAGGCAAGTCTGAGCTTTCATGTGGTCCTCGAGCAGGGACCAGTCGCATGCGTTCCTGCTGCTTGGGATATGGGGACTGAGTCTTCTAGTTCGTAGACCGTATCCATGAAGGATGGTCTTTTCAGTCGGGTCCTCTTTACCCATCGGTCTTGTAATTGGAAAGCAGGGTTCGTCATGCTCCAACCTACGGTATCGCTCCACCGTAGTCATGATTGCCTTTCTCGCCTTATCGCCAGGGGCTTCTACGTTAGACATAATTTCTACAGCGGGCTGTGGGTGTCGTACGCAACGCCCGCATACAAACCGATAGAGCTTGGTTTTGTATGCGCGGTCCAGACCCTCTAGAGCCGTACGGCTCGCAAAGGCGTGGACCGGGAGGCTGTAATCAATAGCACCCCTCACACTACCGAGTAGAGAGCTCTCAGTAGTCTTGCATCCGCGCCCCAACTAGTGCTAGCCAGTTTCTTCTCACCAGGGACAGTTTAGCTGTGGCTTTGGCACACAATTTCACGCACATGGTTATGTAGCTGGACCTTCTGGTCCAGTTTGATTCCCAAGTACGTTGGTGTCGATCCCAATTCATCTTTTCCCACAATATCTGAAGCACCACCTCATGCTTCAGTGCATTCCTTCCATTTGTGAAAATGGAATGGACCGTTTTCTCCGTATTGACTACTAGCGCCAACGGTTGGCGTAGTCTTCGATTCGATTCAGATCTTCCTGCAGCCTGTTCTGCAGGGTTGCAACGTCCTTTCCGGAACTCCATATAGCCAGATCGTCAGCAAACATGGCATTCTGTGACCCCAGAATACCTTGTAGGTCGTGGACGTAGGCTAGGAACAATGTACAACTAAGGGCGGACCCCTGTGGGAGTCCGTCCTCCAGGCGACTCTTCGTTGGATAATGACTCCCCACTCGGAGTCTTGATCGTTCTGTCCGTAAGGAACGATTTTATCCAACTGTACATGTTTCGCAGTGACACCTAACTGCTGCAACTTATAAAGTAGCCCTCCACGCCACACTTGTCGTATGCCTGCTTTAGATCGAAGAACACCGCAACGGTGTGATTCCTCGACTGGAGTTCGATTGTGATTGTCTGAATTAGTCGGAGAGCTGGTCCATCGTGGCGTCCCTTTCGGAACCCACCCTGAGTCATTGGATGCATTTGGACTGTTCGAGGACCAGTAGAGTCTGGTTCACTAACCGTTCAGCTACCTTCCCACACACGACGTGAGGGAAATTGGCCGTAACTGGAGAGGTGTTCGCCTGGTTTCCCTCTTTGGGAATTGGGGTTATTGTGGCCTTTTTCCACAGCTTCGGCAGCGTGCCTGTATGTCCAAGTCTATTTATGAAACCCAGCAGTTTCATTCGGCCTGTTTGCCAGATGTTTGAGATTTCATTGTGAACTTTATTGGTCCTGGTGCTTTGCCAGCCTGGCACTTGTTGGTGTGCGGTTTGCAACTACTGTCATTGTGAAGGGGGCCGCGAGAAACCTCTAGCTAGAGGGCTACTTTGTCTCCTTGAGCCTTGTAGCGCATTCGTCGATTGTCGCTAAATCAGATCTGGCCGCTTTTTTGTTAACCTGCAAAGTGTTTGTTTAGCGCTCGTGCGCGACTTAACTCACTAGCCCTTTGGCCCTTGGTGTCGTCAAAGGGTTGGAATTCTTTGTCTTCCCTGCGCCAGATAAAGATCTAGGAGGCGCCAAACTTT
>CALYLW010003298.1:0-11179 GCA_944989445.1 Ampullaceana balthica | reverse complement strand
GTTTTGTTTCCTGATGTTTGAGGAGCGTAATTAAAGTTAAAGGTTATCAAAGTAAACATTAAAAAAATAAGATGACAAAAAGATATATAATTACTAAGTTTAAATTATAAAGTAAGAAACCCAGAAAAAAGTAAAAACTTTGTTTATATAACTGATTAACTGCTTCAAACATGATACTTATAACTTATCTGCAATTGTACTCAAAAAATAAGCGCAAAAATTGTTTTCACATAATGGCATAATGTACATGAATTTATGATGATAGGAAGGAATTAGGACACGGTTTGAGACTTTTTACGCCCCCATAGGAAGGAATTAGGACACGGTTAGTTTGAAACTTTTTACCCCCCCCCCTCCCTCCCCGCCCCCATAGGAAGGAATTAGGACACGGCTAGTTTGAGACTTTTTACCCCCCCCCCTCCCCGCCCCCATAGGAAGGAATTAGGACACGGCTAGTTTGAGACTTTTTACCCCCCCCTCCCTCCCCGCCCCCATAGGAAGGAATTAGGACACGGTTAGTTTGAGACTTTTTACCCCCCCCCCTCCCCGCGCCCATAGGAAGGAATTAGGACACGGCTAGTTTGAGACTTTTTACCCCCCCTCCCCGCCCCCATAGGAAGGAATTAGGACACGGCTAGTTTGAGACTTTTTACCCCCCCCTCCCTCCCCGCCCCCATAGGAAGGAATTAGGACACGGTTAGTTTGAGAATTTCCCCCCCCCTCCCTCCCCGCCCCCATAGGAAGGAATTAGGACACGGTTAGTTTGAGACTTTTTACCCCCCCCCTCCCCGCCCCCATAGGAAGGAATTAGGACACGGTTAGTTTGAGACTTTTTACCCCACCTCCCTTCCCGCCCCCATAGGAATGAATTAGGACACGGCTAGTTTGAGACGTTTTACCCCCCCCCCGCCCCCATAGAAAGGAATTAGGACACGGTTAGTTTTGAGACTTTTTACCCCCCTCCCTCCCCGCCCCCATAGGAAGGAATTAGGACACGGCTAGTTTGAGACTTTTTACCCCCCCCTCCCCGCCCTCATAGGAAGGAATTAGGACACGGCTAGTTTGAGACTTTTTACCCCCCCCCCGCCCCCATAGGAAGGAATTAGGACACGGCTAGTTTGAGACTTTTTACCCCCCCTCCCTCCCCGCCCCCATAGGAAGGAATTAGGACACGGCTAGTTTGAGACTTTTTACCCCCCCCCCTCCCTCCCCGCCCCCATAGGAAGGAATTAGGACACGGCTAGTTTGAGACTTTTTACCCCCCTCCCTCCCCGCCCCCATAGGAAGGAATTAGGACACGGCTAGTTTGAGACTTTTTACCCCCCGCCTCCCCGCCCCCATAGGAAGGAATTAGGACACGGCTAGTTTGAGACTTTTTACCCCCCTCCCCGCCCCCATAGGAAGGAATTAGGACACGGCTAGTTTGAGACTTTTTACCCCCCCTCCCTCCCCGCCCCCATAGGAAGGAATTAGGACACGGTTAGTTTGAGACTTTTTACCCCCCCCTCCCCGCCCCCATAGGAAGGAATTAGGACACGGCTAGTTTGAGACTTTTTACCCCCCCTCCCCGCCCCATAGGAAGGAATTAGGACACGGCTAGTTTGAGACTTTTTAACCCCCCCCTCCCCCGCCCCCATAGGAAGGAATTAGGACACGGCTAGTTTGAGACTTTTTACCCCCCCCTCCCTCCCCGCCCCCATAGGAAGGAATTAGGACACGGCTAGTTTGAGACTTTTTACCCCCCCTCCCTCCCCGCCCCCATAGGAAGGAATTAGGACACGGCTAGTTTGAGACTTTTACGCCCCCATAGGAAGGAATTAGGACACGGCTAGTTTGAGACTTTTTACCCCCCTCCCCTCCCCCGCCCCCATAGGAAGGAATTAGGACACGGTTAGTTTGAGACTTTTTACCCCCCCTCCCTCCCCGCCCCCATAGGAAGGAATTAGGACACGGCTAGTTTGAGACTTTTTACCCCCCCCTCCCCCGCCCCCATAGGAAGGAATTAGAACACGGCTAGTTTGAGACTTTTTACCCCCCCTCCCTCCCCGCCCCCATAGGAAGGAATTAGGACACGGTTAGTTTGAGACTTTTTACCCCCCCCCTCCCCGCCCCCATAGGAAGGAATTAGGACACGGCTAGTTTGAGACTTTTTACCCCCCCCTCCCCGCCCCCATAGGAAGGAATTAGGACACGGCTAGTTTGAGACTTTTTACCCCCCCCTCCCCCGCCCCCATGGGAAGGAATTAGGACACGGCTAGTTTGAGACTTTTTACCCCCCCCCCTCCCTCCCCGCCCCCATAGGAAGGAATTAGGACACGGCTAGTTTGAGACTTTTTACCCCCCCTCCCCGCCCCCATAGGAAGGAATTAGGGCACGGCTAGTTTGAGACTTTTTACCCCTCCCCCCCCCCGCCCCCATAGGAAGGAATTAGGACACGGTTAGTTTGAGACTTTTTACCCCCCCTCCCTCCCCGCCCCATAGGAAGGAATTAGGACACGGTTAGTTTGAGACTTTTTACCCCCCCCTCCCTCCCCGCCCCCATAGGAAGGAATTAGGACACGGCTAGTTTGAGACTTTTTACCCCCCCTCCCTCCCCGCCCCCATAGGAAGGAATTAGGACACGGTTAGTTTGAGACTTTTTACCCCCCCCCTCCCCGCCCCCATAGGAAGGAATTAGGACACGGCTAGTTTGAGACTTTTTACCCCCCCTCCCCGCCCCCATAGGAAGGAATTAGGACACGGCTAGTTTGAGACTTTTTACCCCCCCCCTCCCCCGCCCCCATGGGAAGGAATTAGGACACGGCTAGTTTGAGACTTTTTACCCCCCCCCTCCCTCCCCGCCCCCATAGGAAGGAATTAGGACACGGCTAGTTTGAGACTTTTTACCCCCCCTCCCTCCCCGCCCCCATAGGAAGGAATTAGGGCACGGCTAGTTTGAGACTTTTTACCCCTCCCCCCCCGCCCCCATAGGAAGGAATTAGGACACGGTTAGTTTGAGACTTTTTACCCCCCCCTCCCTCCCCGCCCCATAGGAAGGAATTAGGACACGGTTAGTTTGAGACTTTTTACCCCCCCCTCCCTCCCCGCCCCCATAGGAAGGAATTAGGACACGGGTAGTTTGAGACTTTTAACCCCCCCCCCTCCCCGCCCCCATAGGAAGGAATTAGGACACGGCTAGTTTGAGACTTTTTACCCCCCCCCTCCCCGCCCCCGCACTCATCCACATGTTTTCAAAAATTACAGTGTGTACGTCAATGACTTTAGAATCAGCAACGATATTTTGATGTAGTCTAAAGCTACTGAATGCGTAATATATTTTTTTTTAAAACATGTAAAAACTACGTTTTTGACTATACATCCTTTATACTCCGCCATTACTTAACAGTTAGTGCAACAAAAACTCTAGTCTGTGCTGTTGTTATAGCTCACATTGATTATTGCAATTCTCTTCTGTCAGGTTCGCCAAATCAATGTAATGAAAAACTACAGACTAGTTCTTAAGGCAAAAAAACATGACCATGTTACTACCGCTACTTTACTCACTTCATTGGCTACCTATACAAGCTCGAATTGATTACAAACTGGCTGTTCTCTGTCACAACTTCTTTTCTGACTCATCTCCTTCCTATCTTACTGAACTTCTGTCGGTCTACTCACCCAGTCGTCAGCTACGCTCTTCTGCAGACACACGTATTCTCTGTGTTCCTAAGACACGAACTAAAACTTTTGGCGAAAGGTCATTCTCTTTTTGTGCAGCCAAACAATGGAATTCTCTACCATTACACATCCGTAGTATTCCAACTACCAAGTCCTTCAAGACTGCACTTAAGACGCATCTTTTCAAAATGTATTTACAAAATTAATGAAACAACATTTGTTTTAATGATTAGCGTAGCTTATGTGTAATGTACTGTCCTTTATGTTGTTATTATGGTATGAATGGTTATTTAATTATTATATGTATGTTATGATCTCCATGTAAAGCGCTGTAAGCCAGGGCCCGGTTCCCTCCTGGGATACAGCGCTATATAAATTATCAATTATTATTATTATATACGAGATATAATATAACTAAAAGAATGTTCATTATAATACGCAGCGCAAGACAATCCAAAAATCCAAAATTTTAGTTATGTCTCGTAAAACATGTTTAATATAATGTGCATCGATCAGGAATATATATTATTTTTATAAGTATCGTCAATATAATACGCACCGCACAGCGCAATAGGAAAGTATTGAAAAGGTCGTTCAATGTAATAATAATACGCACCGCGACACTCTAGCACAAAAAATATACATGCTACACAGAGATAAAGTAGAGATAATCTAAAAATGCATTACTTTTATTACAGTTACAGTACATTCAATCGATCTGAAATTTTGATAGATCATTTTGAAATCATTTTGATCGTCGTCACGAGTCTGCCTGCAAAATTTCAGCTCGCTGGCATACGGGAAAGTGTGTTAAAAATCGATCCAAAGGATTTAAAAATCCCGTTTCTTATTTTAGCTTATAATCTACCCGCCCATCGGAAAATTATCTTTGATTAAAAATGTATTTTTAATATGCGGCAGAGTAAAGTAAATTAAATTGTTGAGTACTTACTACTACTTACTCTTGATTCCTTGAGCACTATAGATAGCACTTTTATCTCATGATTCCTAGAAGACTATAGATAATAGATAGCACTTTTATCTCATGATTCCTTGAACTTGAAGACTATGGCACTTTTATTAGCTTGCTTAAAATCATGAATATGGACACTGAAAATTTATTTCTACCAAGACTTGCACTATAAACGACAGATATATACACAAGTACTTAACTAGCTCAAGTCTCTCTCTCTCTCTCGTCTCTCTCTCCTCTCTCTCTCCATCTCGTCTCTCTCTCTCTCTACTCTCCCTCTCCCTCTCCCTCTCCCTCTCTCTCATCTCTCATCTCTCTCTCATTCTCATACGTCTCTCTCTCTCTTCTCTCATGTGCTCTCTCCCCCAAAAGATTAAGATTTTAATTTAAATATTACAGATGCTTATATAACAATCAAACATTGCTCCGAATGATAAACGTAGCTATTCTTATGTGCACATCAAGTCATTACATACAGTTTTTTTTTAAATTTTATTTATTATTTTATTTTTTAATTAGGAAATGAATGCTTTAAATTGAAAGTATTTGTAACTATTTTGATGTGAAGTGATGTGAGCCCAGTTGCTCGCTGGGGTACTGCTGTATATAAATTGCGAATTAAACTTGTATTAATATTATCCATGGTTTATGTATATTCTTTCATGTCGACTATAGTTTTGAATGTTGATAGTGTGTTTTTTTTAATTTTCTTCAGGCAACCCATTTTAAGCTTGAATTCCAGACGGGAAGGAGGAATTGTATGTTTGTATGTTTGTTCTTGCATATTGCATATGGAACAAGAAAAGTCCCCCCCCCCTCTCCCCCCCTATGAATCATAACTAATTATTGAGAACTCTTAACTTTTCAATGGAGACAAGTACAAAATAATGATAAGCATTTATAATTTTATATAAAAGATAAAAGACCTTTTTAATAAGAAAACAATTTTAGTGATATTCTAGTCAATATATTAAAATAATTAAATCATAAAAAATTCAGACCTTTACCAATATTTTAATCTTTCATTAATTAATTTCAAGCTTACTTATTATCACACATGCACTAATTAAAAATATTGGATTCATTAAAAGAAAAAAAAGAAGATTTTAACTTTTAACCTGTAAATATATATATATATATATATATATATATATATATATATATATAATATATATATATATATATATATATATATATATATATATATATATATATCTATATAAATTAAGTAAAGTCAAATCGTCTTAGTCTTAACATTTTTATAATTATAATCAAGGCAGTAAAATATTATATTTTACGTAATTTAAATAATAATTACTATTATATTTTAAAAGAAATATTTTTCTTATGCTCATCCTCTTCATTTTGTACTAAAATTTTAATTTAGTATCAGTAAGTATTACAAAATATGATTTTCAACTATTTTTAAAAGTAAAAAATACGTATTGGCTTTCCAGCATAAAATATTTTTAATAATCAATTGGATCCAGTTAGTTTTAAATACTAGAGGAAATTGTGTGTTTAAGCGAGTTGACAGTAGGCTAGATATTTTTTCCACGGGATTCATAATTGTATTATTTCGTATTTCAGACTTGGTTAGCTTTTTAAATTGTAGAGTATACACGAGTTACCTCCGAATCGTTTGCTAACGTTGATTCTTTAATATTTATATAAATTCATAACTAATGCGGATTTAAAAAACAATTACAATGTCTTCTGCCCCAATTGCGGAGCGAAATCAAGGTAACTTCGGTCAAGTATTAATAACAAAAAAATTCTAGCTGTTGTCACTGGAATTTGAATAGTTGAGTTGAGTGAAAGTCAGTCCAAGCCTAGGCCTGCCTAGTACTAGTGGCTAGTAAATTTAGGGTAAACCCTTGCCCTTATTTCAGCGCATGTTATATTTCAGGTCATCAAAAAAACATTTTTTTCAAACTTACTTCATTAATTATTTTTTATGAAATCTATTTTAAAATTAAAACATTTTTTTAAAAAAATAAAATTACTTAAATTATTAAATTACTATTTTACGATTTTTATTTGTACGAAATAAAAATGTGTATATTTCTTTATTTTCTGTGACTAACGGCCCCATTGTTGTTGTTGGAAGTCTGCTTTTAAAAACCTTTTTTCTAAGTTAAAAACCCCTTTAAACTCAATAAAACAAACAAAAAACTAATTGTAAAGCAATAAATTAAATAAATACTTTTTTTATATCTGAATTTAAGTGATTAAATTAGTAAAAGTAAGTAATTTTATTTATTTTGTTCTAAAAATTTAAAATGCGCTGAAATAAGGGATTACCAAACGAAGTGATTATTCGCACGGTAAAAACCGTGCGAATAATGTCGAGTAGGCCTATTATAGGTACTTTGACAAAAAATTCAAAATTGTCTGATCTCAATCAAACCTATACCATTAGAAAGAGCTTGCAAATTGCAATTCAGAACTACCAAGATTTTTTTTCTACATCAATTGGTTAAAAAGTTATGGCATTTTTAGTGCCTGAGTTTTTCCTTATATAATTGTTCCGAAATCTGTGACCGCGAATCGACACCTTCGTCACTAAAAATGTCATAACTTTGTAACCGTTTGAGATAAACCAGTCAAATTTTCAGCATAGTTGCATGATTCATTTTGCTTTAAGAATAACTAATTGCAAGAGCAAAATAGCAATGACTCATGCATTAAGGTGACATTGTTTTAGCAGAAGGTAAGTAATTTCTTTTTTTTAAATTGAAACATGCATCAATTTAAAGCAATAAAAGTCAAACTTTCTAACATATATCTTTCAGGGATTATTCCCTCATTTATTTAATGATATAATTTAATAATTGTAATGATACTGCTTGCTGTTTATTTGTTAGTGAACCAATTGAGATCTGAAAAGAAAGAGGAAAAAAAGGTTCATCGACGAGGAAAGCCAATAATAAAAATTTAGAAAATTATTAAATTAATTAAAGTTATATATATATATAATTATAAAACTAAATGATCTTTCAGTTATACATATGTTATAAATACTTCAAAATATTGTAATAATTTGTTAAAATTGCTTTGCCGAAGTTACTGAAGGTTTGCATGGCACTAGTGACACACACACATAAGTATCTCACTCCAAATTTGTATTTGCGAAATTTTTTGTGCTCAAGATGTCCTGAGGATAAAATTAATATAGAAATAACATTACAATACAAGGTATACAAATATGCTATATTTAAAAAAAAGATAAGTAATATGTTAATGTTTAAATAATTAGGGCAACCTAAATGTAAGTAAATTAAATTTGAATCTATCAATAACTAACCGATGCTTATAAATGATCAAATGGTGTATCCAGTAGTAGTCCTCCAATGTAGAAGTTGTCTTCAGAATGTCGTCCAGTTTTTCTTTGACTCATCCAGGTAAACACAACAAAGCCATTAGTGAATGGTGTTCCTTCATCAGATGTAAAAGTGTTAACATATGACATATAATCTTGAGCAGTATTTTCTTTCGGATGCGCTGAGGAATTCACTACACTGGGCCTGGGTTGGGAGGCATCCGAAGAAGTAGTAGAAACAGATGCAGCAACAGAAGTGCCAGGTGCTTCAATAAGTGGTGGAGACATGGCTGTTACCTAAAAAAATAATATTACTAAGCAGAAAATTAGTACAAGTATATGCAAAAATTGACAATAAATACAAAAAGTATGTGTGATAAAAAATAGTTTAAGTCAAATCTCTAGTCAATTATAATGAAATAAATCAATAAAGACAAGTTTAAACTTTGAATAAATAATGAAATTAATTATATAATATAAATTATTTAAATTGATGGTCTGTAGACTAGAGCAAGAAGTAGAATAATCTCTGAAAAGAAAAAAAAAGAAAGAGAAAAATGAAATAACGTATTTATAATTATAACTATGATCAATGCTATGTAATTTACCACAATTGAATTGTTCTTTAATTGGTCATTGTTACTATATCTAATTTATTAACTAGTTATAATATTTAATAGTAAAGAATTAGTATTAGTAAGTTTAAGAATAATAATAATAAGAGTCAGCTAGTCAGAGTTAGAGAAAGAATGGGCATAGGCATAAGTAAAAGTAAATAAATACTTTTGGTGGAGTAAGAGTAAGAATATAGAACAAACAAACTTTACAACAAAAAAAATGGGGGTCAAGGTGAATATTAAAACTGCCCATAATAATAACATTATTAAAATAAAATTAAATGTATTCATTTTATTTTTGTAATACACAAACGCAACCAATGACAGTTAATAATGATAATGACATTAACCGATATACCGCTTATAAAATGTGTCTGCAAATCTATATTTATAATTTTAAAATGGCGCTGTTTGTGTATTTTCATTTATTAGTTATTGTGTTCCTAAAATCCCACCCAAAATCGATAGATTGCATTAAAAAACAATCGATTTAAATTGGATTCCTAAAGCATTCTTAAAGCGTTAATAGTAAGCCCCTTTAAGTCATTAAGAAACAACAACGCAGATCACTTCCGGGTCATGCCTCCCAGCTCGGGAAAAAAACACACAAAGGATACCTTCTTTAGAGCAATGATTTAAACAAAATGCCGCCATCGGATTGACTTCATTTTTTAAATATAGCTATTTAATTGGATAATAATCGCAAACATTTAATAACATGCGCGAACTTCATTATAGTTTTTAAGAAAAAAATGTTTTTACTACTTACCAGTGACAAAGTTAGGTACTTTGACAGAAAATTTAAATGAAGTCCAATATGCTTAAATAATATATCATTTTAAAGGGCTTGCTAAGACCTTTTCAACAACACCTGTTTTGTCTTTCTATCTTTTATAGAAGTGGAGTTATGAATTTTTTTGTCGATTTTTTTCCCCCTTATATAACCTATATAATTTATTCCAAAACTTGTGACCCACATTTCAAAATTATGTACTCTTTCGCTCACAACTTTTTTAATTTTAGAGATATGGGTATCAAATTTTCAGGAAATATTCATAATCCATTATACAAAACAATGAATAAGAAATGTTTCAGGTAAATCAAGATTTTGAATTTTTTAATAAATATATTTAAAGGCACGTTGAAAAAAATGATGTTGAAAATTATAACAAAAATACAAATCAGTTCAAACATTTTGTATGCCTATTGTATTTTAATTGATTAGATGGTACAATTAAATCAATAACTATATTTAAATGTTTGAAGGGTAAGTATTTGACTTTAAAATAAAATTTAATGCAAATTATTAAAAATTATTTGTTAAAATATACCACACCGACGACGAGGTCTGATTACTAAAATTTCAAATTAAAATGAAATGAACAAATATTTGAAGATTTAAGTATCAAATTAAAAGATAAGAACATTTTCCCTATCATTTACTGAGTAAATAACTTGTATGAAAATATCTCTGTATGTCATTGTCTTTGTCAACTATTTGGCGATTAAAGGAATTCCAAGTTGTGCAACTGCAATGGAATATTATTATTATAAAATATCTTGTTGTTATACCCATACTTTGTTATATTATTTAATTTTAATTATTGAGATTTATTTCTATTGATTGATTATTGACAATATCTTTGTAAAAAGATGATGGTAAGTAAATGAGAATTTTATATTTGTATATTTATAATATATTGTTATAATAATTATATTACCCTACAAAAACCATTAAATTTTAAATAAAAGGATTACAACTGCTAATAGTAATATTATAGTCTAGTCGAGAATAGGCTAATTAATTTTGAAATTGAATACATTTTTTAAAATGTTTTATTAACGTTTCAGTATTATTATTTTGTGTGTTTTCATTATATTCAAATATTACATGTGATAACTTTAACTAAATCTTTTCATTTTAATTATTTAATTATATATCTGCATGACTATGTATGAGGGATAAAATTAATAAGTCTTAAGCCATTTCCGACAACCCGTCTTATTTTTGAAGGGGCGATAACTTAATGGACATTTAAAATTCCACATTACGGGGAATTTTGAAACTTTTTTGGGTCAAGTCCATTTTTTATGAAATAAAGTTATTCTGAGTGGAAAATATATAACCTACATTATGTTTCAATATAAAACTTGTAGCCATAAAGGTTATTTTTTAAATTATATTGTTCTGATATACCTGTCAAAAGAATTAAATTCCTGCTTGAAACACAATAGTAATCCCTTCACAATGGATACCGTCGTGTTCCAAAATTCCCGTTGCACATGTCACCGATGACGAAGTACGCTTTTATTTGGATAAATGTGACGTAAAACGCAAAAACCCGATAAAACCGTAAGAGTCGAGTCAATTTCGCCATGACAGTTTTTCCGTAAATTTTCGACATGCGCAGAACGATGCGCGAATGAGTATCGAAGTGCCTAGTATTAGCATATAAATTACACATTTAGCCTAAATCGAGTGATATCGGCTATTATTGTGTATACGCCGGGCGCGTTTTTTTTCTTCTAAAACGACATCAGCTGCTACAATACGCAATTTGGACGACCCGTGCAGATAATAGGAATACGTATTAAAATTTTGTGATTAGG
>CALYLW010003297.1:0-11187 GCA_944989445.1 Ampullaceana balthica | reverse complement strand
TATGGTATAGGAACTGTATGGTAAATGTTACGGTATGGTAATTCGTACAGTATATGGTTTTGTAGATGTTACTGTATTGTAAATGTTACGGTATGGTAGATTGTACAGGTGGTATATGGAACTGTATGGTAAACGTTACGGTATGGTAATTCGTACAGTATATGGTTTTGTATATGTTACTGTATTGTAAATGGTACGGTATGGTAGATTGTACAGTATGGTATATGGAACTGTATGGTAAACGTTACGGTATGGTAACTCGTACAGTTTATGGTTTTGTATATGTTACTGTATTGTAAATGGTACGGTATGATAGATTGTACAGTATGGTATATGGAACTGTATGGTAAACGTTACGGTATGGTAATTCGTACAGTATATGGTTTTTAATATGTTACTGTATTGTAAATGGTACGGTATGGTATATGTATATGTTACTGTATGGTAAACGTTACGGTATGGTAATTCGTACAGTATATGGTTTTGTATATTACTGTATTGTAAATGATACGGTATGGTAGATTGTACAGTATGGTATATGGAACTGTATGGTAAACGTTACGGTATGGTAATTTATACAGTATATGGTTTTGTATATGTTACTGTATTGTAAATGGTACGGTATGGTAGATTGTACAGTATGGTATAGGAACTGTATGGTAAATGTTACGGTATGGTAATTCGTACAGTATATGGTTTTGTAGATGTTACTGTATTGTAAATGTTACGGTATGGTAGATTGTACAGGTGGTATATGGAACTGTATGGTAAACGTTACGGTATGGTAATTCGTACAGTATATGGTTTTGTATATGTTACTGTATTGTAAATGGTATGGTATGGTAGATTGTACAGTATGGTATATGGAACTGTATGGTAAACGTTACGGTATGGTAACTCGTACAGTTTATGGTTTTGTATATGTTACTGTATTGTAAATGGTACGGTATGGTAGATTGTACAATATGTATATGGAACTGTATGGTAAACGTTACGGTATGGTAATTCGTGCAGTATATGGTTTGGTATATGTTACTGTATTGTAAATGGTACGGTATGGTAGATTGTACAGTATGGTATATGGAACTGTTTGGTAAACGTTACGGTATGGTAATTCGTACAGTATATAGTTTTGTGTATGTTACTGTATTGTAAATGGTACGGTATGGTAGTTTGTACAGTATATGGTTTTGTATATGTTACTGTACTGTAAATGGTACGGTATGGTAGATTGTACAGTATAGTATATGGAACTGTATGGTAAACGTTACGGTATGGTTATTCGTACAGTATATGGTTTTGTATATGTTACTGTATTGTAAATGGTACGGTATGGTAGATTGTACAGTATGGTATATGGAACTGTATGGTAAACGTTACGGTATGGTAATTCGTACAGTATATGGTTTTGTATATGTTACTGTATTGTAAATGGTACGGTATGGTAGATTGTACAGTATGGTATATGGAACTGTATGGTAAACGTTACGGTATGGTAATTCGTACAGTATATGGTTTTGTATATGTTACTGTATTGTAAATGGTACGGTATGGTAGATTGTACAGTATGGTATATGGAACTGTATGGTAAACGTTACGGTATGGTAATTCGTACAGTATATGGTTTTGTATATGTTACTGTATTGTAAATGGTACGGTATGGTAGATTGTACAGTATGGTATATGGAACTGTATGGTAAACGTTACGGTATGGTAATTCGTACAGTATATGGTTTTGTATATGTTACTGTATTGTAAATGGTACGGTATGGTAGATTGTACAGTATGGTATATGGAACTGTATGGTAAACGTTACGGTATGGTAATTCGTACAGTATATGGTTTTGTATATGTTACTGTATTGTAAATGGTACGGTATGGTAGATTGTACAGTATGGTATATGGAACTGTATGGTAAACGTTACGGTATGGTAATTTGTACAGTATATGGTTTTGTATATGTTACTGTATTGTAAATGGTACGGTATGGTAGATTGTACAGTATGGTATATGGAACTGTATGGTAAACGTTACGGTATGGTAATTCGTACAGTATATGGTTTTGTATATGTTACTGTATTGTAAATGGTACGGTATGGTAGATTGTACAGTATGGTATATGGAACTGTATGGTAAACGTTACGGTATGGTAATTCGTACAGTATATGGTTTTGTATATGTTACTGTATTGTAAATGGTACGGTATGGTAGATTGTACAGTATGGTATATGGAACTGTATGGTAAACGTTACGGTATGGTAATTCGTACAGTATATGGTTTTGTATATGTTACTGTATTGTAAATGGTACGGTATGGTAGATTGTACAGTATGGTATATGGAACTGTATGGTAAACGTTACGGTATGGTAATTCGTACAGTATATGGTTTTGTATATGTTACTGTATTGTAAATGGTACGGTATGGTAGATTGTACAGTATGGTATATGGAACTGTATGGTAAACGTTACGGTATGGTAATTCGTACAGAATGGTATATGGAACTGTATGGTAAACGTTACGGTATGGTAATTCGTACAGTATATGGTTTTTAATATGTTACTGTATTGTAAATGGTACGGTATGGTATATGGTACTGTATGGTAAACGTTACGGTATGGTATATGGTACGGTAAATGGTTTGGTATATGTTACTGTTTTGTAAATGGTACGGTATGGTAGAATTTATAGTATGGTATATGGAACTGTATGGTAAACGTTACGGTATGGTAATTCGTACAGTATATGGTTTTGTATATGTTACTGTATTGTAAATGGTACGGTATGGTAGATTGTACAGTATGGTATATGGTACTTTATGGTAAACAATACGGTATGGTAATTCGTACAGTATATGGTTTGCTATATGTTACTGTATTGTAAATGGTACGGTATGGTAGATTTTACAGTATGGTATATGGAACTGTATGGTAAACGTTATGGTATGGTAATATGTACAGTATATGGTTTTGTATATGTTACTGTATTGTAAATGGTACGGTATGGTAGATTGTACAGTATGGTATATGGAACTGTATGGTAAACGTTACGGTATGGTAATTCGTACAGTATCTGGTTTTGTATATGTTACTGTATTGTAAATGGTACGGTATGGTAGATTGTACAGTATGGTATATGGAACTGTATGGTAAACGTTACGGTATGGTAATTCGTACAGTATATGGTTTTGTATATGTTACTGTATTGTAAATGGTACGGTATGGTAGATTGTACAGTATGGTATATGGAACTGTATGGTAAACGTTACGATATGGTAATTCGTACAGTATATGGTTTTGTATATTACTGTATTGTAAATGGTACGGTATGGTAGATTGTACAGTATGGTATATGGAACTGTATGGTAAACGTTACGGTATGGTAATTCGTACAGTATATGGTTTTGTATATGTTACTGTATTGTAAATGGTACGGTATGGTAGATTGTACAGTATGGTATATGGAACTGTATGGTAAACGTTACGGTATGGTAATTCGTACAGTATATGGTTTTGTATATGTTACTGTATTGTAAATGGTACGGTATGGTAGATTGTACAGTATGGTATATGGTACTGTATGGTAAACGTTACGGTATGGTAATTCGTACAGTATATGGTTTTGTATATGTTACTGTATTGTAAATGGTACGGTATGGTAGATTGTACAGTATGGTATATGGAACTGTATGGTAAACGTTACGGTATGGTAATTCGTACAGTATATGGTTTTGTATATGTTACTGTATTGTAAATGGTACGGTATGGTAGATTGTACAGTATGGTATATGGAACTGTATGGTAAACGTTACGGTATGGTAATTCGTACAGTATATGGTTTTGTATATGTTACTGTATTGTAAATGGTACGGTATGGTAGATTGTACAGTATGGTATATGGAACTGTATGGTAAACGTTACGGTATGGTAATTCGTACAGTATATGGTTTTGTATATGTTACTGTATTGTAAATGGTACGGTATGGTAGATTGTACAGTATGGTATATGGAACTGTATGGTAAACGTTACGGTATGGTAATTCGTACAGTATATGGTTTTGTATATGTTACTGTATTGTAAATGGTACGGTATGGTAGATTGTACAGTATGGTATATGGAACTGTATGGTAAACGTTACGGTATGGTAATTCGTACAGTATATGGTTTTGTATATGTTACTGTATTGTAAATGGTACGGTATGGTAGATTGTACAGTATGGTATATGGAACTGTATGGTAAACGTTACGGTATGGTAATTCGTACAGTATATGGTTTTGTATATGTTACTGTATTGTAAATGGTACGGTATGGTAGATTGTACAGTATGGTATATGGAACTGTATGGTAAACGTTACGGTATGGTAATTCGTACAGTATATGGTTTTGTATATGTTACTGTATTGTAAATGGTACGGTATGGTAGATTGTACAGTATGGTATATGGAACTGTATGGTAAACGTTACGGTATGGTAATTCGTACAGTATATGGTTTTGTATATGTTACTGTATTGTAAATGGTACGGTATGGTAGATTGTACAGTATGGTATATGGAACTGTATGGTAAACGTTACGGTATGGTAATTCGTACAGTATATGGTTTTGTATATGTTACTGTATTGTAAATGGTACGGTATGGTAGATTGTACAGTATGGTATATGGAACTGTATGGTAAACGTTACGGTATGGTAATTCGTACAGTATATGGTTTTGTATATGTTACTGTATTGTAAATGGTACGGTATGGTAGATTGTACAGTATGGTATATGGAACTGTATGGTAAACGTTACGGTATGGTAATTCGTACAGTATATGGTTTTGTATATGTTACTGTATTGTAAATGGTACGGTATGGTAGATTGTACAGTATGGTATATGGAACTGTATGGTAAACGTTACGGTATGGTAATTCGTACAGTATATGGTTTTGTATATGTTACTGTATTGTAAATGGTACGGTATGGTAGATTGTACAGTATGGTATATGGAACTGTATGGTAAACGTTACGGTATGGTAATTCGTACAGTATATGGTTTTGTATATGTTACTGTATTGTAAATGGTACGGTATGGTAGATTGTACAGTATGGTATATGGAACTGTATGGTAAACGTTACGGTATGGTAATTCGTACAGTATATGGTTTTGTATATGTTACTGTATTGTAAATGGTACGGTATGGTAGATTGTACAGTATGGTATATGGAACTGTATGGTAAACGTTACGGTATGGTAATTCGTACAGTATATGGTTTTGTATATGTTACTGTATTGTAAATGGTACGGTATGGTAGATTGTACAGTATGGTATATGGAACTGTATGGTAAACGTTACGGTATGGTAATTCGTACAGTATATGGTTTTGTATATGTTACTGTATTGTAAATGGTACGGTATGGTAGATTGTACAGTATGGTATATGGAACTGTATGGTAAACGTTACGGTATGGTAATTCGTACAGTATATGGTTTTGTATATGTTACTGTATTGTAAATGGTACGGTATGGTAGATTGTACAGTATGGTATATGGAACTGTATGGTAAACGTTACGGTATGGTAATTCGTACAGTATATGGTTTTGTATATGTTACTGTATTGTAAATGGTACGGTATGGTAGATTGTACAGTATGGTATATGGAACTGTATGGTAAACGTTACGGTATGGTAATTCGTACAGTATATGGTTTTGTATATGTTACTGTATTGTAAATGGTACGGTATGGTAGATTGTACAGTATGGTATATGGAACTGTATGGTAAACGTTACGGTATGGTAATTCGTACAGTATATGGTTTTGTATATGTTACTGTATTGTAAATGGTACGGTATGGTAGATTGTACAGTATGGTATATGGAACTGTATGGTAAACGTTACGGTATGGTAATTCGTACAGTATATGGTTTTGTATATGTTACTGTATTGTAAATGGTACGGTATGGTAGATTGTACAGTATGGTATATGGAACTGTATGGTAAACGTTACGGTATGGTAATTCGTACAGTATATGGTTTTGTATATGTTACTGTATTGTAAATGGTACGGTATGGTAGATTGTACAGTATGGTATATGGAACTGTATGGTAAACGTTACGGTATGGTAATTCGTACAGTATATGGTTTTGTATATGTTACTGTATTGTAAATGGTACGGTATGGTAGATTGTACAGTATGGTATATGGAACTGTATGGTAAACGTTACGGTATGGTAATTCGTACAGTATATGGTTTTGTATATGTTACTGTATTGTAAATGGTACGGTATGGTAGATTGTACAGTATGGTATATGGAACTGTATGGTAAACGTTACGGTATGGTAATTCGTACAGTATATGGTTTTGTATATGTTACTGTATTGTAAATGGTACGGTATGGTAGATTGTACAGTATGGTATATGGAACTGTATGGTAAACGTTACGGTATGGTAATTCGTACAGTATATGGTTTTGTATATGTTACTGTATTGTAAATGGTACGGTATGGTAGATTGTACAGTATGGTATATGGAACTGTATGGTAAACGTTACGGTATGGTAATTCGTACAGTATATGGTTTTGTATATGTTACTGTATTGTAAATGGTACGGTATGGTAGATTGTACAGTATGGTATATGGAACTGTATGGTAAACGTTACGGTATGGTAATTCGTACAGTATATGGTTTTGTATATGTTACTGTATTGTAAATGGTACGGTATGGTAGATTGTACAGTATGGTATATGGAACTGTATGGTAAACGTTACGGTATGGTAATTCGTACAGTATATGGTTTTGTATATGTTACTGTATTGTAAATGGTACGGTATGGTAGATTGTACAGTATGGTATATGGAACTGTATGGTAAACGTTACGGTATGGTAATTCGTACAGTATATGGTTTTGTATATGTTACTGTATTGTAAATGGTACGGTATGGTAGATTGTACAGTATGGTATATGGAACTGTATGGTAAACGTTACGGTATGGTAATTCGTACAGTATATGGTTTTGTATATGTTACTGTATTGTAAATGGTACGGTATGGTAGATTGTACAGTATGGTATATGGAACTGTATGGTAAACGTTACGGTATGGTAATTCGTACAGTATATGGTTTTGTATATGTTACTGTATTGTAAATGGTACGGTATGGTAGATTGTACAGTATGGTATATGGAACTGTATGGTAAACGTTACGGTATGGTAATTCGTACAGTATATGGTTTTGTATATGTTACTGTATTGTAAATGGTACGGTATGGTAGATTGTACAGTATGGTATATGGAACTGTATGGTAAACGTTACGGTATGGTAATTCGTACAGTATATGGTTTTGTATATGTTACTGTATTGTAAATGGTACGGTATGGTAGATTGTACAGTATGGTATATGGAACTGTATGGTAAACGTTACGGTATGGTAATTCGTACAGTATATGGTTTTGTATATGTTACTGTATTGTAAATGGTACGGTATGGTAGATTGTACAGTATGGTATATGGAACTGTATGGTAAACGTTACGGTATGGTAA
This sequence comes from Ampullaceana balthica, assembly GCA_944989445.1. Taxonomy (NCBI): domain Eukaryota; kingdom Metazoa; phylum Mollusca; class Gastropoda; family Lymnaeidae; genus Ampullaceana; species Ampullaceana balthica. The sequence goes on along the minus strand of CALYLW010003297.1, from coordinate 3,661 downwards.
TTCGTACAGTATATGGTTTTGTATATGTTACTGTATTGTAAATGGTACGGTATGGTAGATTGTACAGTATGGTATATGGAACTGTATGGTAAACGTTACGGTATGGTAATTCGTACAGTATATGGTTTTGTATATGTTACTGTATTGTAAATGGTACGGTATGGTAGATTGTACAGTATGGTATATGGAACTGTATGGTAAACGTTACGGTATGGTAATTCGTACAGTATATGGTTTTGTATATGTTACTGTATTGTAAATGGTACGGTATGGTAGATTGTACAGTATGGTATATGGAACTGTATGGTAAACGTTACGGTATGGTAATTCGTACAGTATATGGTTTTGTATATGTTACTGTATTGTAAATGGTACGGTATGGTAGATTGTACAGTATGGTATATGGAACTGTATGGTAAACGTTACGGTATGGTAATTCGTACAGTATATGGTTTTGTATATGTTACTGTATTGTAAATGGTACGGTATGGTAGATTGTACAGTATGGTATATGGAACTGTATGGTAAACGTTACGGTATGGTAATTCGTACAGTATATGGTTTTGTATATGTTACTGTATTGTAAATGGTACGGTATGGTAGATTGTACAGTATGGTATATGGAACTGTATGGTAAACGTTACGGTATGGTAATTCGTACAGTATATGGTTTTGTATATGTTACTGTATTGTAAATGGTACGGTATGGTAGATTGTACAGTATGGTATATGGAACTGTATGGTAAACGTTACGGTATGGTAATTCGTACAGTATATGGTTTTGTATATGTTACTGTATTGTAAATGGTACGGTATGGTAGATTGTACAGTATGGTATATGGAACTGTATGGTAAACGTTACGGTATGGTAATTCGTACAGTATATGGTTTTGTATATGTTACTGTATTGTAAATGGTACGGTATGGTAGATTGTACAGTATGGTATATGGAACTGTATGGTAAACGTTACGGTATGGTAATTCGTACAGTATATGGTTTTGTATATGTTACTGTATTGTAAATGGTACGGTATGGTAGATTGTACAGTATGGTATATGGAACTGTATGGTAAACGTTACGGTATGGTAATTCGTACAGTATATGGTTTTGTATATGTTACTGTATTGTAAATGGTACGGTATGGTAGATTGTACAGTATGGTATATGGAACTGTATGGTAAACGTTACGGTATGGTAATTCGTACAGTATATGGTTTTGTATATGTTACTGTATTGTAAATGGTACGGTATGGTAGATTGTACAGTATGGTATATGGAACTGTATGGTAAACGTTACGGTATGGTAATTCGTACAGTATATGGTTTTGTATATGTTACTGTATTGTAAATGGTACGGTATGGTAGATTGTACAGTATGGTATATGGAACTGTATGGTAAACGTTACGGTATGGTAATTCGTACAGTATATGGTTTTGTATATGTTACTGTATTGTAAATGGTACGGTATGGTAGATTGTACAGTATGGTATATGGAACTGTATGGTAAACGTTACGGTATGGTAATTCGTACAGTATATGGTTTTGTATATGTTACTGTATTGTAAATGGTACGGTATGGTAGATTGTACAGTATGGTATATGGAACTGTATGGTAAACGTTACGGTATGGTAATTCGTACAGTATATGGTTTTGTATATGTTACTGTATTGTAAATGGTACGGTATGGTAGATTGTACAGTATGGTATATGGAACTGTATGGTAAACGTTACGGTATGGTAATTCGTACAGTATATGGTTTTGTATATGTTACTGTATTGTAAATGGTACGGTATGGTAGATTGTACAGTATGGTATATGGAACTGTATGGTAAACGTTACGGTATGGTAATTCGTACAGTATATGGTTTTGTATATGTTACTGTATTGTAAATGGTACGGTATGGTAGATTGTACAGTATGGTATATGGAACTGTATGGTAAACGTTACGGTATGGTAATTCGTACAGTATATGGTTTTGTATATGTTACTGTATTGTAAATGGTACGGTATGGTAGATTGTACAGTATGGTATATGGAACTGTATGGTAAACGTTACGGTATGGTAATTCGTACAGTATATGGTTTTGTATATGTTACTGTATTGTAAATGGTACGGTATGGTAGATTGTACAGTATGGTATATGGAACTGTATGGTAAACGTTACGGTATGGTAATTCGTACAGTATATGGTTTTGTATATGTTACTGTATTGTAAATGGTACGGTATGGTAGATTGTACAGTATGGTATATGGAACTGTATGGTAAACGTTACGGTATGGTAATTCGTACAGTATATGGTTTTGTATATGTTACTGTATTGTAAATGGTACGGTATGGTAGATTGTACAGTATGGTATATGGAACTGTATGGTAAACGTTACGGTATGGTAATTCGTACAGTATATGGTTTTGTATATGTTACTGTATTGTAAATGGTACGGTATGGTAGATTGTACAGTATGGTATATGGAACTGTATGGTAAACGTTACGGTATGGTAATTCGTACAGTATATGGTTTTGTATATGTTACTGTATTGTAAATGGTACGGTATGGTAGATTGTACAGTATGGTATATGGAACTGTATGGTAAACGTTACGGTATGGTAATTCGTACAGTATATGGTTTTGTATATGTTACTGTATTGTAAATGGTACGGTATGGTAGATTGTACAGTATGGTATATGGAACTGTATGGTAAACGTTACGGTATGGTAATTCGTACAGTATATGGTTTTGTATATGTTACTGTATTGTAAATGGTACGGTATGGTAGATTGTACAGTATGGTATATGGTACTGTATGGTAAACGTTACGGTATGGTAATATGGTACAGTATATGGTTTTGTATATGTTACTGTATTGTAAATGGTACGGTATGGTAGATTGTACAGTATGGTATATGGAACTGTATGGTAAACGTTACGGTATGGTAATTCGTACAGTATATGGTTTTGTATATGTTACTGTATTGTAAATGGTACGGTATGGTAGATTGTACAGTATGGTATATGGAACTGTATGGTAAACGTTACGGTATGGTAATTCGTACAGTATATGGTTTTGTATATGTTACTGTATTGTAAATGGTACGGTATGGTAGATTGTACAGTATGGTATATGGAACTGTATGGTAAACGTTACGGTATGGTAATTCGTACAGTATATGGTTTTGTATATGTTACTGTATTGTAAATGGTACGGTATGGTAGATTGTACAGTATGGTATATGGAACTGTATGGTAAACGTTACGGTATGGTAATTCGTACAGTATATGGTTTTGTATATGTTACTGTATTGTAAATGGTACGGTATGGTAGATTGTACAGTATGGTATATGGAACTGTATGGTAAACGTTACGGTATGGTAATTCGTACAGTATATGGTTTTGTATATGTTACTGTATTGTAAATGGTACGGTATGGTAATTGTACAGTATGGTATGGACTGTATGGTAAACGTTACGGTATGGTAATTCGTACAGTATATGGTTTTGTATATGTTACTGTATTGTAAATGGTACGGTATGGTAGATTGTACAGTATGGTATATGGAACTGTATGGTAAACGTTACGGTATGGTAATTCGTACAGTATATGGTTTTGTATATGTTACTGTATTGTAAATGGTACGGTATGGTAGATTGTACAG
>CALYLW010003296.1:0-11207 GCA_944989445.1 Ampullaceana balthica | reverse complement strand
ATAAACCTACTTTAGCAGCATGCTACACTTTATTTTTAAAAATATATTCCCTATCGGTGCGCATTATATTAAATTTGTTTTACGAGACATAACTAACATTTTGGATTTTTGGATTGTTGTGCGCTGCGTATTATAATGAACATTCTTTTTTTTTAAATCCTTTATATAAACTCGTGGTGTCTGGTTGTTTGTTTGAACCCTTGATTGCTTGCTTGTCGCCAAAAAATTTTGATCAATTTTTAACCCACTTCCTCGTAAGCTAGCGAGCTGAAATTTTGCAGGCAGTTTTGTAACGATGATAAAAACAATGTATCAAAATTTCAGATCGATCGCATGTACCTTAATTAAATTATTGATTTTTTTAAATAATTTTTTTAATCCTATGTATCATGTTATTTTTTGAGATAGAGTGTCGCGGTGCGTATTATATTGAACAACTTTTCTGTCGCGCAATAAGGTGCGTATTTTATTAACAACTCTTTTTATAAACAAATGTCTGCTGAGGAGCTCCCGAATATTTTTATTATCCTCTTAATAAGAATGTTCCCACTCAATACCCGGATGTTCTATTAATAGATTTCCGACGGAAAATGACGATCCCAAATGTTCGGTTCTTGTTACAGCAGTCTGTTGTTGTTTTGGTGACTTGCTCTACAGGATGTTTCAACAGTAAACACTAGTTCCGTGGATCCGCCCCCACCCCCACTACCTTGAACTCTTTTTGAGGTCAATCTTTTTTATTCATTTCTTGAGTAACTATCATGTTTAACCCATGTTTGTCAGTCTCCCCCCTCACATACACATTCAAAAAAGCTTCAGACAGGAAATTTAAATACAAAGAACTTATGCTTGTGAAAAGTCAACAGTCTTCATATGTGAGGGAAGTGGTCGGGAAAGAGCAACGCTCAATGGTGTAATACCAAACACCAAGTAACAGCAGCTCTGCATTTGATAACACACTAATTATCGAATTATTGTCCCGATAGTGTATCCTTGAATTAAAATATAGCAAAAACACGTCACGCGCTGTTGGAGAACAAGGTTAAGGTAGAACCTCTCTCAAGCCGGCTGTTTGATAACGTGAGATCCACTGTTCCAATAAATTCCGAGCCGCTAATTATATGTCATTAGATTTGGGGGCCGCTTGAAGCACGCTGTGAATTACAGTACCGTGTTACCGGTACGTGCCTGACGATGGACCACGGCACTCACTGCGGTCACCTGATTGCCGGACACGGCCTTAATGCCAGGTTAACGTAGGCATGTCCCACTCTGGCGTAACAGATGCCAACGAAAGATCTCGAATTTAGCTTAACATTTAATGTTTTCGTGTGTTGTTCTGTTGGTAGGTTCTGTTTCAGGTTTTTGTCTTATGTTATGATGGGTTGTAGACAGGTTGTCTGATGTGATGAATGGTACAGTCTATTTCTCTAAATCTGTTTCGTGTATTGGGAGGTGAGCTGTTGTTTCGACTCGACATGGATGGAGGAAAAAAAAGTTTTAAAATGTGTCATGAAAAAACTGATTTGTGCATGCACACAATTGCTTGAAAACGTGATACTGTGAAGTTCCTCGAATTTCAACTTGATACATATGTTATTTTATTATCTTGAATTCGTCTGGCCAATTGTTTTATGCGGATTAAAAAGAGTTTTGTGACAAAATCCTAAGTGTTGTTGTTGTTGAGATACTTTAGCCAGCGGCGGATCAATATTGCTCCAACGCCTCCCCCAAGCCCCACCACACACAAAAAAACAACTTCTGCATCTACAATTTGACGAAATAGTTTTCTCAAATAAATGGAAATGTACGTGTCATTGACGAGTACCTTCCCTTTTTAACGCAAATGCTCACTGATGAGGGACATACAATTAGCAAGGTAACACAAACTTGGACATGTTAACACAATCTCTGCTTATTGTAACAAATTTCTTTTGACCAACTCTTGCCTTCCTCCCAATGGATAACATTGTAAGGGTGTGAGAGGGGGGGGGGCGTCAAAATAAGTAAGTTTCAAACGAAATCATTTTTTTTAAATGTGTACATAATTGATATTATTTTATATGGCTGGTACTGATTTTAAAAATTGTTCGATTAATCGCAAAAAAAATTAAAACGATTAATCGATAAATTTCGATTAATTATATTTTTAACGCATATATAGATCCCGTTAAGTTGCGATTCATCATTTCACGAAATCTGTTAAGTCACGGTAATTCCATGGCTCCAAAATTTTGTGACGTAGCACAGCAAATTCGCTTTGCAAGAAATAAGGAAGAAACACCTTTTTGTTTACGTGTGCACGCCTAAATAAATAATAATAATACGAGGGAAAAGTATACAAGTAACAAAAAAATATATAAATTATTAATACATTGGAGAACAAAAAATATTAGAAATATTTTCTTAAATGTTGATAGAATTTTAATCGATCAAATTAATTTTAATCGATTATAATTTTGACGATTAATCAGTGGCGTAGCTAGGGGGGGGGCGGTGGGGCGGTCCGCCCCGGGCGGCACACGATTTGGGGGCGGCATTTGGGGGGATTTGAAAAGTACAGCCCTTTCGGACAACCGCCCTTTTTCTTTTGAAAGAGGAAAACCCGGGTGAAAATAAAATATTCGTACTTTCGAGTCGTAATTAACAGATTCTCAAGACATTTTTGTTACTACATACTGTTTGTTATAACTAACGCATAACCGTTAAGAAATTTAAAATAGTTTAAAAATTGTATCGATTTGTTTTGAAAATTAAGCGGTATACATCACAGATGACGCTTTTTATAAGAAAACAACACAAAGAACACATCACTGCTGGACGGAATATACTATTAATATCGCCGCGACAGTTATTGCGTGGATTTTCGACATGCACAGAATGATACGCGAAACAGTACCCACATGGCATTGTGGTTCAAATATTGTGTTTAACTTGCAAGTAGTAATTTATATTACTGTTTATGTTTAAGAAAATTATTCTAAGGTAATTTATTAAAAATTATTTTTTTTTCCCCCATTAAAGTAGCATAAGCAAAATGTGTGTGTTTCTTTAAAATACGTTTATTCACTAAAACTTTTATGCATATCCTATTAAAGTAATGTTTAGATAGTTTGAATTAGTCTATTTTAGTGAACATTATTACGATTTTTCACAAGAAAGATTAATCGCGATTGTTGTTTTTTTTCTCCAAATTTTGCATAATGGTGAAAATTTGTTAAGATCGTGAATGGTGTATTCACCATTGAAGAAAATTATAATTTTTTTTTGCTGTCAACTGTTTGTCAAATTTTAACACGGAAAATATTTTTAACAAATAGTGGAAATTTAATCTCAAAATAAGTCAACACGAGTTGAGACTACTGAATAAGTCAACATGAGTTGAGTCTACTGAATAAGTCAACATGAGTTGAGTCTACTTTATAAGTCAACACGAGTTGAGACTACTGAATAAGTCAACATGAGTTGAGTCTACTGTATAAGTCAACACGAGTTGAGTCTACAGCAGATTCGATCATTTTCCCAATGGAAGGAATTAGAAATAAGAATTGGACATGGTGCAACTTTTGATAAACTACAACAACAGATTATTGATAAATAAATAAGAAAAAATGAAAGGAAATTCTCACAATACTTGATATTAATTAGATTCTTAGCTAAACAAAATTTGGCGTTGAGACGTCATCGTGAAAGTATTAATGAGGAAGACATCAATTCAATTGAAAATATGGGACATTTTCTAGAGGTTTTGGACTTGTTGGCCAAGTACGACCCAGTATTATGTGAACATTTAGTACAAATTAAGATGGGTAATAAATATAGTGTCTCCTATTTGTGGAAAATGATTCAAAATGAATTCATAGACCTATTGAGAGGTGCAGCCAGAAAAACAATAATGGACCAATTAAAGCAAGCTCAAAAACTTTTGTATGATATTTGACAGCTCTCCAGATATTTCTCACAAATATTAAACTAGTCAAATTAAAAGATTCATAGTTATTGATGTTGGCGAAGTTAAATTGTAGAATCGTTTATTTACTTTGTAGAAAATAAAGGAAACGCCAAGTTAGAAGGGAAAAAACGTGTGAATGGGGAAAATTCACAAGACGTGGTCCTATATTTAGAACATGAAGTACAACAAGAAATGTTTTAATCCATGGATCGAATTATAAAGGAATTAAAAGAACTCTTTGATCAGTTGCATGTCCATGTAAGAAAATATTCGTCTATAATCCCATGTAACCTACTAAGTGAAGAAATTGAATGTAAAATAAATGATTTTATTGACATTGATAAAGAACAGTTCCATAATGAAAGAAAAATGATCCAGGTTTTGTGGCTGTACCTATACTACAAAAAGAGGCATTGCGTTGGGAAAATGGAGGAAAAGGTCCGCTTGTCGTATTAGTTTATAAATAAAGCTTAAATATATTGTTTTCATTGCACAATTTTTTTGTGTATTTTATATTCTAAGAATTTTTATAACAATTATTGTTATCAGTGTCGCTAGTTGTGAAAGGAGCTTCTCCAAACTGAAGTTGATAAAAAGTATCTTCGTTCCACAATGAGTGCATGATTTAAGACATGGGTTGGGAAACCATGGCTCACGAGCCAGATGTGGCTCTATTGATGGCTGCATCTGGCTCTCAGACAAATGTTCGGCTATTCTTAAAAAAACGTTTATTCAGATTCCTTTGAATTGCATAAACAATAAATAGCATAACAATGATATTGAAAAGAATTAAGAGACATAATTATGGTACTTTTAGTGTTGAAATTACACAAAATGCACACATTACTTTGAATTTTTAGTTTTAAAAATAATGTATGACGTATGACTCTCTCAGACAAAAAGTTTCCCGACCCTTGAACTTGATTTAAGACAACAAAATCTTGCAATATTGTCCATAGAACAAAATATAAGAAATTATTTAAATTTTGATAGCATAATACACGATTTTTCTACTATGAAAGTTAGGAAAATAAATGTATAAATAATATGTTTACATACTAATGTACACAATTTGTTTGTAAAAATAGAATAAAATCATTTATTTATAAATACAAAATAAAAGCATGCTAATTGGTAATTTAATTTTTTTGTGTAAATTTGGAATACGTTTGTGTCGGTTGTGCAACCTCAGTAACTTTCTTGTAACCTTTAAAAAAAAGTATCTCGTATTTTTATAAAAAATATGTATTTATATTAGGTATAACATCTTATTTGGCCTCCTTTATTGCCACTAAATTAAATATGGCATTCAATGATAGAAATGTTCGCCACCTTTACTTTGTTTCAATTACAATTATTTATTTATGTTTATTAATTTATAAAAGTCATGGCATTACCTACTGAGAAAGGGCGGCAAATTGGAGACCGCCCCGGGGGGCAAAAGGTCTAGCTACGCCACTGCGATTAATCGATTAATTAATCGTTAATTATTTCCGTAGCCCTAAATTTTAATAATTGATTTTTTTTAAAGAAATCTTTGTGAAAATAAAATAACTTTTGGAAGAAAAACCTTTATCAAACTGTTAGCATTGCATTCTACCACAACCCCCAAGCCAAAGATATTAACAAACGAGAGATTATAAGGAATTCCATGGTGCCCATGGCAATGTTTTACGCAATAACAAAATATTAAATGTTTTGTGTAGTGGGTGTGGTTTATTTTTATTTTTATAAATCCCAAGCTTTGTCGTCACAGCCGTAGGTGTGTTAGTGAAATACATTTGCTACCTTTCGAATTGATTTGTTCGCGGGAAAGGAGGCCAGTGTTACCACTGTGGATTGTATGTCTTTTTTCAGTTACCACTTGCTTGATGACACTATGCGTATGTTTTTTGTAACAATGACATCCAATGTCTTGGAAATGGTGTTTTAGTACATGTATATTTTCCCCAGGTGTTTACAAAATCGGAAAATATACCCTTATATTGTGGGGAAATCTTTAAAAATATTAATTTTTTAAGATAAGAATTAAACAATATAATTTGCAATGTCTGTCCGTGACGCTACTAATTTTAGAAAGCAGGGAGACCCAAATTACTGCACCAATGCATCAAAAGGTGTGCAAATTAAAGATGCGCTGTAAAAAAAATATTATATGACGTCATATTATCGCTCATACATGTATTTTAATTTTGGAAAAGTGTTCAATGTAAAAAGAGGATTTGATGATGGTTAATTATAAAATCAAAAAACAAAGGGTGCGCCTTAGGTGCCCTACAACCCCTATTATAAAATACTTTGTGTACATTTCAGAAAGTTTAATATTTCGTATTTATCAAATAAGGACAAGTTAGTTGGGCTTTTGAAAAGGTCGGCCCGGTTGGCGCCCTAAAAAAAATTCATTTTTTATAAAATAAATAGATTTCAGCTGAAAACTTCCGTCATTTTTGACGGGTGATACGCTAGTATTAATAATAAATTTTAAAACCACAAGGACATAATGTATTTCATAGTACAAGAGAATGGAGTTGCCGATTGCAGTAGTAGATTTGGCATCCGTCCATCCTCAAGAGACGACGACGTTGTCTCCTTCTCTGCGCCCCCCCCACCCGCTTTTCTCCGGGCACGTCATTCTTAGTATTCTTAGCGCAGTGAGGCTGCCTAAAGGGGCTTGAGTGCCCTCGCGTACCTCGCTTTCCCACGTTTTGTGATCAATAAATACAAATACCCAGTCAAAAAAGTGTATGTAATATTAGCTGGCTTATATAATGTGTTCCAGGTGTACTTTCTTAGATAATTCGAGTTTTCTGTATACAACTATTAACCCACTTACTAAATATACCCAAAGCCAGTTCCGAGTAAATGAAAATTTGATCAAAAACATGTTTTGATTCCAGAGTTCAAGTCAGGCCATCGATAGGACTGAGTTCAGGGCCGCGTTTAGACCAGGTTATGTTAGTCACGCTCCAGTTTCTGACAGGAAGCCGCCCCCCCCCCACATGTCTTTCATCGCTCAACGCTCTGCACATCGCTCTGTGTGTACACCCCTGACTAGTGTTGTTCTCTTTGTACATCACTGACTAGTGTTGTTCTCTTTGTACACCCCTGACTAGTGTTGTTCTCTTTGTACACCCCCTAACTAGATTAGTTCTCTGTGTACAACAATGACTAGTGTTGTTCTCTTTGTACACCCCTAACTAGATTAGTTCTCTGTGTACAACAATGACTGGTGTTGTTCTCTTTGTACACCCCTGACTAGTGTTGTTCTCTGTGTACAACAATGACTAGTGTTGTTCTCTGTGTACAACAATGACTAGTGTTGTTCTCTGTGTACACCCCTGACTAGTGTTGTTCTCTGTGTACAACAATGACTAGTGTTGTTCTCTGTGTACACCCCTGACTAGTGTTGTTCTCTGTGTACAACAATGACTAGTGTTGTTCTCTGTGTACAAAAATGACTAGTGTTGTTCTCTGTGTACACCCCTGACTAGTGTTGTTCTCTGTGTACACCCCTGACTAGTGTTGTTCTCTGTGTACACCCCTGACTAGTGTTGTTCTCTGTGTACAACAATGACTAGTGTTGTTCTCTATGTACAACAATGACTAGTGTTGTTCTCTCTGTACAACAATGAGTAGGGTTTTTCTCTGTGTACAACAATGACTAGGGTTGTTCTCTGTGTACAACAATGACTAGTAATGTTCTCTGTGTACAACAATGACTAGTAATGTTCTCTGTGTACAACAATGACTAGTAATGTTCTCTGTGTACACCCCTGACTAGTGTTGTTCTCTATGTACAACAATGACTAGTAATGTTCTCTGTGTACAACAATGACTAGTAATGTTCTCTGTGTACAACAATGACTCGTAATGTTCTCTGTGTACAACAATGACTAGTAATGTTCTCTGTGTACACCCCTGACTAGTGTTGTTCTCTGTGTACACCCCTGACTAGTGTTGTTCTCTGTGTACACCCCTGACTAGTGTTGTTCTCTGTGTACAACAATGACTAGGTTTGTTCTCTGTGTACAACAATGACTAGGGTTGTTCTCTTTGTACACCTCTGACTAGTGTTGTTCTCTTTGTACACCCCTGACTAGTGTTGTTCTCTGTGTACACCCCTGACTATTGTTGTTCTCTGTGTACACCCCTGAATAGTGGTGTTCTCTGTGTAAAACAATGACTAGTGTAGTTCTCTTTGTACACCCCTGACTAGTGTTGTTCTCTGTGTACAACAATGACTAGTGTTGTTCTCTGTGTACACCCCTGACTAGTTTTGTTCTCTGTGTACAACAATGACTAGTGTTGTTCTCTGTGTACACCCCTGACTAGTGTTGTTCTCTGTGTACAACAATGACTAGTGTTGTTCTCTGTGTACACCCCTGACTAGTTTTGTTCTCTGTGTGCAACAATTACTAGGGTTGTTCTCTTTGTACACCCCTGACTAGTGTTGTTCTCTGTGTACACCCCTGACTATTGTTGTTCTCTGTGTACACCCCTGAATAGTGTTGTTCTCTTTGTACACCACTGACTATTGTTGTTCTCTGTGTACACCCCTGACTAGTGTTGTTCTCTGTGTACAACAATGACTAGTGTTGTTCTCTGTGTACACCCCTGACTAGTGTTGTTCTCTGTGTACAACAATGACTAGTGTTGTTCTCTGTGTACACCCCTGACTAGTGTTGTTCTCTGTGTACAACAATGACTAGTGTTGTTCTCTGTGTACAACAATGACTAGTGTTGTTCTCTGTGTACAACAATGACTAGTGCTGTTCTCTGTGTACAACAATGACTAGTAATGTTCTCTGTGTACAACAATGACTAGTGTTGTTCTCTGTGTACAAAAATGACTAGTGTTGTTCTCTGTGTACACCCCTGACTAGTGTTGTTCTCTGTGTACACCCCTGACTAGTGTTGTTCTCTGTGTACACCCCTGACTAGTGTTGTTCTCTGTGTACAACAATGACTAGTGTTGTTCTCTATGTACAACAATGACTAGTGTTGTTCTCTGTGTACAACAATGAGTAGGGTTTTTCTCTGTGTACAACAATGACTAGGGTTGTTCTCTGTGTACAACAATGACTAGTAATGTTCTCTGTGTACAACAATGACTAGTAATGTTCTCTGTGTACAACAATGACTAGTAATGTTCTCTGTGTACACCACTGACTAGTGTTGTTCTCTATGTACAACAATGACTAGTAATGTTGTCTGTGTACAACAATGACTAGTAATGTTCTCTGTGTACAACAATGACTCGTAATGTTCTCTGTGTACAACAATGACTAGTAATGTTCTCTGTGTACACCCCTGACTAGTGTTGTTCTCTGTGTACACCCCTGACTAGTGTTGTTCTCTGTGTACAACCCCTGACTAGTGTTGTTCTCTGTGTACAACAATGACTAGGGTTGTTCTCTGTGTACAACAATGACTAGGGTTGTTCTCTTTGTACACCTCTGACTAGTGTTGTTCTCTTTGTACACCCCTGACTAGTGTTGTTCTCTGTGTACACCACCTGACTATTGTTGTTCTCTGTGTACACCCCTGAATAGTGGTGTTCTCTGTGTAAAACAATGACTAGTGTAGTTCTCTTTGTACAACCCCCTGACTAGTGTTGTTCTCTGTGTACAACAATGACTAGTGTTGTTCTCTGTGTACACCCCTGACTAGTTTTGTTCTCTGTGTACAACAATGACTAGTGTTGTTCTCTGTGTACACTGACTAGTGTTGTTCTCTGTGTACAACAATGACTAGTGTTGTTCTCTGTGTACACCCCTGACTAGTTTTGTTCTCTGTGTGCAACAATTACTAGGGTTGTTCTCTTTGTACACCCCTGACTAGTGTTGTTCTCTGTGTACAACAATGACTAGTGTTGTTCTCTGTGTACACCCCTGACTAGTGTTGTTCTCTTTGTACACCCCCTAACTAGATTAGTTCTCTGTGTACACCCCTGACTAGTGTTGTTCTCTGTGTACAACAATGACTAGTGTTGTTATCTTTGTAAACCACTGACTAGTGTTGTTCTCTTTGTATACCCCTGACTAGTGTTGTTCTCTGTGTACAACAATGACTAGTAATGTTCTCTGTGTACAACAATGACTAGTGTTGTTCTCTGTGTACAACAATGACTAGTAATGTTCTCTGTTTACAACAATGACTAGTGTTGTTCTCTTTGTACACCCCTGACTAGTGTTGTTCTCAGTGTACAACAATGACTAGGGTTGTTCTCTGTTTACAACAATGACTAGTGTTGTTCTCTGTGTACAACAATGACTAGGGTTGTTCTCTGTGTACAACAATGACTAGTAATGTTCTCTGTGTACAACAATGACTAGTGTTGTTCTCTTTGTACAACCCCTGACTAGTGTTGTTCTCTGTGTACACCACTGACTAGTGTTGTTCTCTGTGTACAACAATGACTAGTAATGTTCTCTGTGTACAACAATGACTAGTAATGTTCTCTGTGTACAACAATGACTAGTAATGTTCTCTGTGTACAACAATGACTAGTAATGTTCTCTGTGTACAACAATGACTCGTAATGTTCTCTGTGTACAACAATGACTAGTAATGTTCTCTGTGTACAACAATGACTAGTGTTGTTCTCTGTGTACAACAATGACTCGTAATGTTCTCTGTGTACAACATGACTAGTGTTGTTCTCTGTGTACAACAATGACTAGTAATGTTCTCTGTGTACAACAATGACTAGTGTTGTTCTCTGTGTACAACAATGACTAGTGATGTTCTCTGTGTACAACAATGACTAGTGTTGTTCTCTGTGTACAACAATGACTAGTGTTGTTCTCTGTGTACAACAATGACTCGTAATGTTCTCTGTGTACAACAATGACTAGTAATGTTCTCTGTGTACAACAATGACTAGTAATGTTCTCTGTGTACAACAATGACTAGTAATGTTCTCTGTGTACAACAATGACTAGTAATGTTCTCTGTGTACAACAATGACTCGTAATGTTCTCTGTGTACAACAATGACTAGGGTTGTTCTCTGTGTACAACAATGACTCCTAATGTTCTCTGTGTACAACAATGACTAGGGTTGTTCTCTGTGTACAACAATGACTAGGGTTGTTCTCTGTGTACAACAATGACTAGTAATGTTCTCTGTGTACAACAATGACTAGTAATGTTCTCTGTGTACAACAATGACTAGTAATGTTCTCTGTGTACAACAATGACTAGTAATGTTCTCTGTGTACAACAATGACTAGGGTTGTTCTCTTTGTACACCT
>CALYLW010003295.1:0-11216 GCA_944989445.1 Ampullaceana balthica | reverse complement strand
TAACACGTCAGCTTATTCAAATACAAGGCGTTTTCAGGAATGTTAAACAGTAAGGAAACCCCATACATTAACTTAGCTATCATACATAACTGGCCCTATTGTTAACACGTCAGCTTATTCAAATACAAGGCGTTTTCAGGAAGGTTAAACAGTAAGGAAACCCCATACATTAACTTAGCTATCATACATAACTGGCCCTATTGTTAACACGTCAGCTTATTCAAATACAAGGCGTTTTCAGGAATGTTAAACAGTAAGGAAACCCCATACATTAACTTAGCTATCATACATAACTGGCCCTATTGTTAACACGTCAGCTTATTCAAATACAAGGCGTTTTCAGGAATGTTAAACAGTAAGGAAACCCCATACATTAACTTAGCTATCATACATAACTGGCCCTATTGTTAACACGTCAGCTTATTCAAATACAAGGCGTTTTCAGGAATGTTAAACAGTAAGGAAACCCCATACATTAACTTAGCTATCATACATAACTGGCCCTATTGTTAACACGTCAGCTTATTCAAATACAAGGCGTTTTCAGGAATGTTAAACAGTAAGGAAACCCCATACATTAACTTAGCTATCATACATAACTGGCCCTATTGTTAACACGTCAGCTTATTCAAATACAAGGCGTTTTCAGGAATGTTAAACAGTAAGGAAACCCCATACATTAACTTAGCTAACATACATAACTGGCCCTATTGTTAACACGTCAGCTTATTCAAATACAAGGCGTTTTCAGGAATGTTAAACAGTAAGGAAACCCCATACATTAACTTAGCTAACATACATAACTGGCCCTATTGTTAACACGTCAGCTTATTCAAATACAAGGCGTTTTCAGGAATGTTAAACAGTAAGGAAACCCCATACATTAACTTAGCTAACATACATAACTGGCCCTATTGTTAACACGTCAGCTTATTCAAATACAAGGCGTTTTCAGGAATGTTAAACAGTAAGGAAACCCCATACATTAACTTAGCTAACATACATAACTGGCCCTATTGTTAACACGTCAGCTTATTCAAATACAAGGCGTTTTCAGGAATGTTAAACAGTAAGGAAACCCCATACATTAACTTAGCTAACATACATAACTGGCCCTATTGTTAACACGTCAGCTTATTCAAATACAAGGCGTTTTCAGGAATGTTAAACAGTAAGGAAACCCCATACATTAACTTAGCTAACATACATAACTGGCCCTATTGTTAACACGTCAGCTTATTCAAATTGCTTAATTTTCATAGAAAAGACATTTAAATTGTTGGCTTAAACATTTCTCTTTACCGACAACATTGCCTTCGCCAACACGATGGCATACTCAAATATCACCATGCAGCAATAAACCACGTTCTTTGCGTCATCCCGCTTCTCCCGATGTGATAGCATATAGTAGTGAAGTCGTATTCCCTGATGGGATTCAATGATATATGGAGTCATGTTCCCTATGAGATCCTTTTTTTGGCTCCTATAACGTTTCCTGTTAGATCCCGTTAGGGATCGGATTACGACTGAATTTACCAAATATGTCAAGGTTCTCCTACACGCGAAGTCACGTTTACTGTTGTTCTTCACTTTTTATTTATGTTCCCGTATAATAAACTTGGACGATTTAAAATTTAAAAGTAAAATTGAATAATCTATAGTTTTATTAAAGAATCCAATTTTATTTCACAGCTTTCAAGGAATTTACCAAAAAATAAAGCAGTGTTTCTTAATTATTTTCTGTCATGCCCCTGGGAAGAAAGAAAACATTTCGCACCCCTCCGCGCGACTGTAAATAGTATCATTTGTCTATAAAATTGTTATTAACACTCCTCTGCATAACGGTAGAACGAGCCCCCCTTTACGAGGCCTTTCGCTCCACTATTTGAGAAACACTGAAATAAAGAAACATGAAGAAAATCCCAATGTTCATGGTAGATAATTAAAACTTTATAGAGTTGTTTCCTCTATACTCTAGACCAGTGATGGAGAACTTATGACACGTGTGCCAAAGTTGGCACACAGAGCCTCATCAGCCGGCACGAAACTAATTTATAAGTTACTTAATCAAACCAACTAAGCCAAACCCACATTTTCGGGCTTCATTAGAATGTTGGTTTCGGTTGAATTTTGGGCACGCCGCTACAAAAAGTTTCGCCACCACTGCTCTAGACGTTTAATGCCCATCCCAAACTAAAGGCCCCAAGACAATTAGCTGCCCCTTTGACAGCGTGACGTCCTTTGTTTAGTGACTATAGCAATTAGCGTGCACCTTTGACAGCGTGACGTCCTTTGTTTAGTGACTATAGCAATTAGCGTGCACCTTTGACAGCGTGACGTCCTTTGTTTAGTGACTATAGCAATTAGCGTGCACCTTTGACAGCGTGACGTCCTTTGTTTAGTGACTATAGCAATTAGCGTGCCCCTTTGCCAGCGTGACATCCTTTGTTTAGTGACTATAGCAATTAGCGTGCCCCTTTGCCAGCGTGACGTCCTTTGTTTAGTGACTATAGCAATTAGCGTGCCCCTTTGCCAGCGTGACGTCCTTTGTTTAGTGACTATAGCAATTAGCGTGCCCCTTTGACAGCGTGACGTCCTTTGTTTAGTGACTATAGCAATTAGCGTGCCCCTTTGACAGCGTGACGTCCTTTGTTTAGTGACTATAGCAATTAGCGTGCCCCTTTGCCAGCGTGACGTCCTTTGTTTAGTGACTATAGCTATTAGCGTGCCCCTTTGCCAGAGTGACGTCCTTTGCCAGCGTGACGTGCTTTGCCAGCGTGACGTGCTTTGCCAGCGTTACGTCCTTTGCCAGCGTGACGTCTTTTGCCAAAGTGACGTCATTTGCCAGAGTGACGTCCTTTGCCAGCGTGACGTCCTTTGCCAGAGTGACGTCATTTGTTTATAGCAATGTTCAAGAAGAGTTTAAGTTATGGTTGCTATGACAACAAACAACTGATTTTTTAATTATTTTTTTTGGGTGGGGTCGGGGGTAAATCGGAATGAAATCAAGTTCCTCAAAAAACACAAAATGGTTAAAATAGAAGTTTACCATTGAATAATAACTTAAAACAAGAAACATATTTATAACATTAATAAACCCATTTGTATATTTAAAGTTACATTACTACAGTAGTCGATTGTTGGACCCCACATAAAAATCCCAAGTACATCAGTAGAAGTATTAAAGATGCTATATTGTTTTAGTAAAGTTGACAAATATTCGTATATATTTAAAGATTAAAAGATACAATAGCATTTATGTATGATGATAGAAGAACGTTAAAAAAATTGTGCGTACTTCAGAATTTAAATTAACGAAGAAAACAATATTTTATAATGTATGTTTAAGTTTGATCTAACGTTACTATGAAGGTAAACGCTACAAGACGTGTTGAAATAGCCAACACTTACCTTAGTTCGTCCCATGGTCAGAGTAAATCCAAGTCTTACCGATGAAATAATGTTATTCATCAGTTCTCACAGACTGCTGGACTTTATCGTGTTGTGTTCAAAACAGATTGTTGGCCTCGCTAAAAAAAGAGACGTTTCCTCTCTTGGTTCTTCTTGCGCCATCCCTCCCTACACTTAACGCCCCACGTGTGACGCCCTTCACCTTGAACAGCGCGTGACAAACTGTCCCAGCTGATTGTTGACGTAGAGGATTTCTGAGTGTACGTGGTTGTCAAATAGGTCTACGCAGCAGAGGCGTCTCTGGGGTGCGCGGACAGCACCGGCTGGCACCATCACAATTGGGGGGGGGGCAAAAACTGTAAAATTATGTATGTTCCCCGTATTTAGAACTGGCAGACTCGGGGGAGGTCTCTGGGGTAGGTCGTGAGGGAGTGACACCATAAGTTACCGCACTGGGTGACACCAACTTATCTTATCTTATCTGTTTACAGACGCTCCTTCTATACATAAGATTATTGCGTCCTACGCTTATCTATGGTTTGTGTTTAGTCCTGCATTTTTATTAGAGATTTAAATGTTGATAAAGTGTTGGTTTTCCTAGATTCTTCAGGCAACCCATTCCACGCCCGAATTCCGGACGGGAAGAAGGAAAACTTGTATGTGTTTGTGCTTGCATACGGAATAAGAAAGGTGTTTTATCCTTATGTCTATCTGAGGGTTGTATTAAGTTATCTTTGTGTTGTATTTCTAAATTAGAATTAATTGCTTTATGTATGATTACTACTTTGCTTTTGGTTCTTCTATCCTCTAGTGTTTCAATGTTTAATGATTTAACTAATGGTGTTATTCTTGTCAGTTTCGAATATTCTCCAGTAATGAATCTGGCAGCTCTTTTTTGAATTTGTTCTAGTTTATCAATGTTTTCTTTGGTGGATGGGTCTCATACAGAAGATGCATATTCTAGTACAGGTCTCACCAAAGTGAGGTAGCATTTTAGTTTTATATCTCTATTACATTTGTTAAAGTTTCTTTTTATAAAGCCTAAGGTTTTGTTTGATTTTTTAATAACTTCATTGACATGGGGATTCCATGATAGTTTCTCATTTATTAAGACTCCTAAGTATTTAGCATCTTCAGTTTGGGTCAGTTCTTTTCCATGAATGTAATATTTTGAATTTATTTATTTCTTTTTCTTTGTTACTCTTAACAGTTGACACGTTTCTGGGTGGAAAGACATACTCCAGTTAGTTTCCCATTTTATCAATTCATCTAAGTCTTTTTGTAAAATTTTGCTGTCTTGTTCTGATTTAATTGTTCTATAGATTATACAATCATCAGCAAATAACCTAACTTTTGTACCTGTTGAGATGTTGTTGGGTAAATCATTTATAGAAATTAAAAAGAGTAAGGGACCTAGCACAGTTCCTTGTGGAACTCCTGAGTTAACCTTTATGGGTGCAGATTTAGATCCATTAATTATTACAGTTTGCTCCCTGCCCAAAAGGAAGTCTTGGATCCAGTGATGTAAGGAACCTGAGATTCCAAAGTAGTTAAGTTTTTTAAGTAAACTAAGGTGGTGAACTTTGTCAAATGCTTTTGAGAAGTCTAGTAATATTGTATCTATTTGATCATTTTGTTATCAAAGTTCAGAGACATAGTGTAATACCCTAACAAATTTTTACCAATGTTTTATCATAAAATTTTCGTCACAGGCATGAAGTCCATCCTCCACTCCGTTCCGCTGACAGCCACCCATAAGAATTCATTCCTATACAGCAGTGCTTCTCAAAGTGGTGGTCCGCGGACCGGTGCCGGTCCGTGGGCCATCCGCCGCCGGTCCGCAGAAGTTGTCAAAAGAGGACAAAAAAAAATTGTCAGTGCAGGGAAAATAGTGCACCGGTCCCTGGTGCAATGGAAAAAATTCCTGCCGGTCCACCATACTAAAAACTTTGAGAAGCACTGCTATACAGCATCTTCCAAATGCTATAACTCTGACTTGAATCTTCTTATCAATGACCTATTGTAAATATGTGCTACTGAAAAAACCCAAGTACCCATTGAGGGTCGGGTTATACGAATCGACCGTTTCATTCCCCTCACTAGCTAACATTTGTGTGGTACTGTTCAGGGCCAGGAGGGCCGATAAAGACTAGCAAAAGGTAACGCGAAGAACTGAGCGGACGTCAGCTCTAAGGAAACCTTCCGACAGGGTGACACCCTTAGATTGGTCATTTTGTTGATCACCGTATCTAACGACAGTCCTTGGATAATAGACTCGTCTGCTGAGCCAGGGTTGCGCCGCGCCAAGGATGTGGTGAGTCGAAGAAGTGAGATCCTGTGTGAGGTCATATTTCGTGGAAGGCACCTTCGACAGTGTTCCTGGGTGCCCAGCGGCCCCTCAGAAGGTCCTCTAACAATAAGTTCCTCGAGGGGGGAGGGGGACAAAATTGCTGGGAGAGTTTCCCGGGAAGGCATATTAAGAGCCCTATGTTCAGGGCTTCTGATAACATTCAACAGGTAGGCTTTAGTAGCTACTGACATTTGTATATACGTGTTATATGACCGCTACGGAAAATTGTGTATTTTTAAATCCTTTATATTAACTCGTGGTGTCTGCACCCTTGATTGTCGCCAAAACTTTTGATCGATTTTTAACCCACTTGCTCGTAAGCTCGCGAGCTGAAATTTTGCAGGCAGTTTCGTTGTTGAGCCTTATCTTCCATGAGGGGCATCTACCGATCATCGTCGGCGTCAACGATTCCTCCAAGGGCATAGGCCACCTACGAGAGACCTCCAGGCATCTCTATCCTGGGCCAGCTTCTCCAGGATCTTCCATTCATGGCCAATTCTCTTGATGTCTGCCTCCAATTCTCGGCGCCAAGTGTTTCTTGAACGGCCTCTTTTCCGCTTACCCTGTGGGTTCCATTTCAGGGCTTGCTTTGTTGTGTTAGGAGCAGGTTTCCTTAGTGTATGACCAATCCACCTCCACCGCTTCTGGAGAATCTCTTCCTCAATGGGCTTCTGTTTTGTCCGCTGCCACAGTTCCTGGTTGCTGATTTTGTCTGGCCAGTGAATTCTGAGAATCCTTCTTAAACAGTTGTTGATGAAGGACTGGATTCTGGTCAGGTTTACGGCCGTTGTTCGCCATGTCTCGGCTCCATATAGCAGCACAGGTTTTACCATAGCGTTAAAAATCCTTACTTTTAACTTGCTGCATAAGTTGTTAGAGACCCAAACATTCTTCAGTTGCTGGAAGGCTGCTCTTGCTTTTCCGATCCTTATTTTGACGTCCGCATCTGTACCACCTTGCTTATCTACCACGCTGCCAAGGTAAACAAAACTGTCCACCTCCTCAAGGGCTTCTCCTTCAAGCATAATGGGTGATGTACTGGTGGCTTTAACCTTGAGGATTTTACTCTTCCCTTTGTGAATGTTGAGACCCATGCTAGCAGAAGTGGCTTCGACAATGTTTGTTTTCTCCTGCATCTGTTGTTGGGTATGTACAAGAAGGGCAAGATCATCAGCAAAGTCAAGATCATCCAGTTGATCCCACAAGGTCCATTGGATGCCATTCCTTTTCTGCTGTGTAGATGTTTTCATCACCCAGTCAATGGCTAACAGGAAGAGGAATGGTGACAGCAAGCAACCTTGTCTCACACCAGTCTTCACCTGGAACGCATTTGTCACCTGCTGGCCATGGATAACTCGGCAGTTTATCCCTTCGTACATGTTTCTGATTATATCTGTAAACTTCTGTGGCACCCCTAATGCCTTAGCAATCTCCACAAGGTTTGCCTGTCAACACTGTCGAAGGCTTTTTCATAGTCAACAAAGTTGACATAGAGCGGTGAGTTCCACTCTAGTGACTGCTCTAGAATGATGCGCAGTGTCGCTATCTGGTCCGTGCAGGATCTGTTGGTGCGAAAGCCAGCTTGTTCGTCCCGCAACAGAGGGTCTACAGCATTTTTCATCCTGTTAAGTAGTACACGGTTGAAAACCTTTCCTGGGATGGACAGCAGGGTGATCCCTCTGTAGTTCGAGCAGGAGCTTAAGTCTCCCTTCTTTGGGATCTTGATAAGGTATCCCTCTTTCCAATCGGAAGGAACTTGCTCCTCTTCCCATATCTTCATAAACAGAGTGTGCAGCATTTCCACACTGGTTTCCAAGTCCGCCTTCAGTGCCTCTGCCGGGATGCCATCGGGTCCCGCAGCCTTTCCATTTCTGAGTTGTTTAATGGCCCTGCTAATCTCTTCTTTGGTGGGACTATTACAGTCAATTAGTAGGTCATTATCGGCTGGTTGAATATCTGGTGGATTCCTTGGTTCAGGCCTGTTTAGGAGCTCTTCAAAGTGCTCCTTCCATCTCCCTCTCTGTTGCTCCTCACTTGGTATGGTGTTTCCCATTTTGTCCTTTACTGGTCTCTCTACCTTGCTAAATTTCCCTGACAGCGTCTTAATGGTATCAAACAGTTCCCTCATGTTCCCCTGGTGAGCTGCATCCTCTGTTTCTTGAGCAAGTTTATCAACAAATTCCTTCTTGTCCCTCTTGATGCTTTTTTTAACTTCCTTCTTTGCATCTGCATACTCCTTCTGGGCCTTGTTTTTCTGTGCTCGGGTGCGGCTGTTATTCACTTCTGCTTTCTTTCTTTTCCTTTCTTCTATTTTACTCAGCGTACCTGCTGTCATCCATTCTTTGTGTGCCTGTTTCCTGTTTCCTAGCACTTCTTGGCATGTTGACTGTATTGTTTCTTTCATGCTTTGCCATTTCCCTTCGGTGGTTTCATTTTCCAGTATTTCTTGTAGGACTTGGAACTTATTGAATAGTGAGATTTTGAATTATTCCTTTTTGGCTTGGTCCTTCAGGAGGGAGGTATTATACCGAGTCCTGTATGCTGTTTGTTCGGTATAATGTCTCTTTAGTTTTAATTTAATCCTGGCCACAAGAAGATGGTGATCTGAGGCAACATCAGCTCCCCTCTTAACACGTACGTCTTGGAGAGATCGCCTGAATTTTTTAGAAATACATACATGGTCTATTTGGTTCATCGTTCTCATGTCCGGTGAGACCCATGTAGCTTTGTGAATCCTCTTGTGCTGGAAAATACTCCCCCCCCCCTATGAACAGGTCTGCTGCGGCACATAGGTCAGCAAACCTCTCACCATTGTCGTTCATCTCGCCTTTCCCTTGCTGTCCCATAACCTCTTCGTACCCTGTGTTGCTATTGCCGATATTGGCATTAAAGTCTCCCATGAGGACGACGATGTTCCTCCGTGGGCGACCCTGGACTATGGTCATTACTCTATTGTATAATTCTTCTTTGTCTCCTTCATCACTTTGATTAGTTGGTGCGTAGCATTGTATAACATCTAGGTTGATGCTACGTTTCTTTGTTCGAAAGGTTGCTAAAAGAATTCTAGGTCCATGGGCCTCCCATCCAATGAGTGCTCCGTGTGCTGCCCTTGATAGCATCATAGCAACACCCAGGGTATGTGGGGGATCGTCTTCTTCGTGTCCCGAAAATAACACCATCTCTCCTGAGATTAATCTCTTCTGTCCCCATCCAGTCCATCTTGCTTCACTAATTCCGAGAATGGTAAGCTTATAGTTCCTCATCTCAGCGGCTATTTGTGCAGCTTTACCAGCCTCGTACATGGTGCGTACATTCCAAGTTCCAATGACGGTGGTAGCCCTGGTAGAAATGATGGTTGTCGGCCTAATAGCTTCCAGGTTTTGGCTTTCACTATTAGGCGTCATATTTTCCTCCTCAAGGAATTCATCCTCTCCCAGGACTGAAATGTCTTTTGTTAATCTTTTCGGTGTTTTTGTAACTATGATTTTTTACATGGCAGGGTTGTTGGCCTTGCGCACAACCACTTGGGGGGTTGCCCCTCACAGCTCAATGGGTAGCTGCCTTTGTTCGGGTTAGGTCCCTAGCCTTTGTGGATCCCTCCACTTCCTACAAGGCAGTAGGGCTGATTTTGGTCCACCCCGGGTATTTTATTTCCCCGGTACCCTCGATATCTGGTGGGCTTTCCCCTATCCGCCGGCTGGGGAGGCGCTCGATAGAAGATCAGCATCTCCCACAAGAGGCAGTTTCGTACCGATAATAAAAACAATGTACCAAAATTGCAGATCGATCGCATGTACCGTAATTAAATTATTGATTTTATATTATTTATTTATTCCTATGTATCATGCTATTTTTTGAGATAGAGCGTCGCGGTGCGAATTATATTGAACAACCTTTCTGTCGCGCAATAAGGTGCGTATTTTATTGACAACTCTTTTTATAAACATATTCCTGATCGGTGCGCATTATATTAAACATGTTTTACGACACAACTGCAATTTTGTATTTTTGAATGGTCTTGCGCTGCGTATTATCATGAACATTCTTTTAGTTACTTCTCGTACATAAAGGATTTATAGTAAAAAACTTGGTTTTTTACGGTTTTTTAAAAATTAAATCCTTTATATTAACTCGTGGTGTCTGCTTGCGCCCTTGATTGCTTGCTTGTGCTCTTGATTGCTTGCTTGTCGCCAAAATTTTGGATCGATTTTTAACCCACTTTCTCGTAAGCTAGCGAGCTGAAACTTTGCAGGCAGTTTGGTGGCGATGATAAAAAACTGTGCATCAAAATTTCAGATCGATCACATGTACGGTAATTGATTTATTGATTTTTTAGATTATTTTATTTATTCCTATGTATCATGTTATTTTTTGAGATAGAGTGTAAGGGTGCGCATTATATTGAACAACCTTTCTGTCGCGCAATTAGGTGCGTATTTCATTGATAACACTTTTTATAAACATATTCCTGATCGGTGCGCATTATATTAAACATGTTTTACGACAACTACAAATTTGTATTTTTGGATGGTGATGCGATGCGTATTATAATGAACATTCTTTTAGTTACGTCTGATACATAAAGGATTTATAGTGAACAACTTGATTTTTTACTTTCTTAAAATTTATTTCTGATGACGTCCCAGGATTGACGTATGTTATAGAATTATTTACGTGTAAATACCCGCTGGGCTTCCGTACGCATTACCAACTCCTCCATAACTCCGCCCCCACCCCCCACCGGGTCAGCCCCCCCCCCAAACACAACAGTACACACGCTCCGCCCTAACCCTCCCCATTCGCCGTTCCACCCCTCGCCCCACCCTTCCCACTGAACTCCCCCCCCGCCACAACGCTCCCCCCGGCCACCGTGGGGGGAGGGGGGGGGGGTGGAACGTGATCACCCCCCACCATTACATATTTTATGCTGCCCCACATAGAACATAAAATAAGCATCAGATTAAAAAACCCCCCCGTCTGCGTCCCACGCGCCGCAGCACCGCTAATGGTCTGGACCAGCGCGACACCCCACCCCGCCTATAAGGAATTCACATCATGCCCCAAGCCACTATAACCCACCCCTATCCTTAAAACACTCCCCAACAGAGAACACGAACCCAATATGCCCGGCGCCCCCGCACCCAACCCCCCTAACCCCCCAACTGCCACCTCAGCACCGTGAACCCTGACTCCCATCTAAAACAGGGCTAAAGATCAAAACAACAATCTGGTGTGTTTGGTGTGTGTTGTGTTTACTTAGGCAAAACCCCAACCTACAACACAACCGATCGTAATCGCTTCACCCGGTGGACACAGGCAATTATCGACACAACTCCACCGCCCGCGCCCACCAGGGCCCGAGCTACCCGCCTCATCACGCTACTCGCCAAAAAAATAAATAAAAACCTGGCCTGGCGATACTCCTCTATTTGGCACCCCACACCCAGCCCACCCC
>CALYLW010003294.1:0-11223 GCA_944989445.1 Ampullaceana balthica | reverse complement strand
AGTCACTGAACTAATTTATTTCTCACTCTCTATACAATACAGATTGTAAATTGAGTCTATTTTCTCAAATGTTAGATGCTGAATAATTCTTTAATTATAATAATCCCATGATAATCTGTATATATAGCACTGTTCCCAAGAAAGGAACTGGGCTAACGGCGCTTTACATAAAGATAATAACATACATATTATAAGTATTCAATAAACATTAACTTCCTAACAGCCACATAAATGAGAGTACGCTACACATAAGTTAGGTTTATCATTGACCAGTTTGACTCTGACCTATGTAAAGATTCCGCCACTGAGGCCCCTAGACTAACTGGGCCTCTAGACTGAGGCCTTGTAGGCCTAGGCAGAAATCCGGCTCTGTTTGTATATTTGTATCTGTGTTAGTATATATATATATATATATATATATATATATATATATACATATATATATATATATATGTGTGTGTGCAGTGGCGTAGCGAGAGGGGGCACTTTGCAAGGGACGGCAAATTCCCTAGCCTTTAATTATTTTCTTTAAATGAAAATTTTAAAATAAAGAGGAAATTTTTTAAATTGATATTAAATAAAAGCCAAATAATGAATTAATAAAATAAATAAAGGAACTACCCATAAGCATGTGAACCCTTTCAATGCCAAAACTTAAAACTCCTTATTGGATGTAAATTCTTCTGATACTAATACTACTGTTATTTTTTTTTAAAATTAGTATGAGAACGTGACACTGATGTGGTGATAAATTCATTGATTCCTAAAATTTGACAGCCGCCCCTGTTGTAAAAATTGGGGGGGGGGCGGCAAATTCCTAGTTGTTAATAAGCTAATTGTTAAAATGTGAAAATAAAGTTTAATAAAATAAAAGAAACGCCAAGATAAACAAATTAAACGGAAATGAAGTACTACATTAAAATACGAGAGCGCTTCTAATGCCAAAACTTGAAACTCCATTATAAATCTAAAATCATCTGATACTATTGTTAATGAGCTGGAAAACATAGGTATAACAGTATTGCAATATTGTGCTGGTATATATAATTGATTCAAGTTTGATTTTAACGTAAGTGAACTACTGGAAAATATTGTGGCGTATTTATATGGCTTATTTTAAATTTAATGTCTTTTGATTTGTGGCATAAACAACAATAATGGAAACAATTGCTTATCTAGTCGAATTAAAACTTGGCACAAATAAATACAAAATTTGTGTGTGGGGGGGGGGCAGATTCCTCGTTATTAATTAGCTAATTGTTAAGACGTGAAAATAAATTTTAATAAAATAAAAGAAAAGCCAACATAAGTACTCAATAAGTACTCAACATTACCAAAGATTTTTGCAAATGGAAGGAATCAGGAATTGGATAGAAAAGAATAGACTATTAATAAAGACCGACAATTAGTTGTAAAAGAGAAAACAAAGTGGCAAGAAGTTCTTGTTAGAATATTTGAAATTATTAAATCCTGGCAAAATTGAATGTGACTTTTCGAAGTAACAGAGAGGGCAATACTTTTGCGAATAAAGGCAATTTTCTGGAACTAATGCATTAGCTTGCAAAGTACGTTCGAGCACTCTGAGAACATAGTTGGAAAAGAGGTAAAAAAACTTGTCATCTAAAATTCAAACTGAGCTCATAGCAATTTTAGGAGATACAGTTCAGGAAAAATCATCTTTCTTCAATAACAAGACACCAACTATTATTCCATTGTATTTGAAAGCTCTTCATATATTTGACATAATGATCAAATAAGTCCAAATTATGTGATAAGTAAAGATTGAAAATCAAAAGTAGATGCTGTCGAATCTTTCAAAGATTTCATTCAAGCAAAAGTGAATCTGCTTACGACATTTCTGATATGATTTTGAATAAATGATAATCTTAAAATAATGGACTGCACAGGCCCAACGTATGTTAATAATTCTTATGGGCTGGAAAGTTTACAAGTGTACAACAAAGGCGCAAAAACATAAAATCTCAGGTCAAACTCGTTCAATCAATTATACCTATGTTGTTAACATGATACTCCAACTGAAACGAATTCTCCAACTATTTTAGTACAACTGCTTGTTACGCATTCTTTTCCAAGTCAATACTCTGCAGTGGGTACTCACAGAGAAACTAATGGAATGGAATACTAATGGGATGCTTTGACATTTAATAAAACGAACCTTCCAATCAATGAACAAGAGAGCAAATTGTTGGTGATCGAAGCAAATATGTAAGTATCTATGCTATGTAGAATAACAGTTAAGAAGATATTTGGTTTCTTCATAAGATGAGATTAGTGTATAAATTAGTGTGAAGCTTTGGCAGTTATATAGAATTTATA
Organism: Ampullaceana balthica; assembly: GCA_944989445.1. Lineage (NCBI taxonomy): Eukaryota > Metazoa > Mollusca > Gastropoda > Lymnaeidae > Ampullaceana > Ampullaceana balthica. The sequence continues at coordinate 8,886 of CALYLW010003294.1, read as the reverse complement.
AAACAGACATAATTTTCGTACACCAGCTAATCTACTGGAATTTGAAATTTTGTCTTCAAATTAGAGTATTCAAAATATCCCACATGACATAGTCAGACAAGGAATATTTTACCCCATGAATTGAAAAAAAACTAATGAATTCAAGACTAGGGGTTTTCATTAAGTTTATAAAGATATGTAGGCTCGAAGTTACCCTGCCTAAAATAACATAATTAATTCGAACAATGCTTACAGCTGGCTTGAGAAATGCAAGGTGTTAAAAAGTTTTCTCTAAAATTATTTTTTAATGAAAAAGTAATGACGATCATTTCCGAATACACCAAAATTGTCAATTGCTATTTTGGCTATTGAGCATGGCATGGCTGAAAACATTGATACATGAAAGATTGAGCCATGAGGAAAAACATACACCTTTAATTTCATTAAAGAAATGAAGCCTTTCATTTTAACATAAAAATATATAGTGTTCTTATTATTACTTTCTAATTATTCTTTTTTTCACTTTAAAGCTTTAACATATTTTTCGGCGCGGCAAATTTGGTTTCTGCCCCGGGCGGCACATACACACGCTACGCCGCTGTATATGTGTGTGTGGTTGGTAAGTAGGTGTGTGTGTGTACGTAAATATGAAACCTGTTTTTGGGCAACCTGTAATATTGATATTTACAAGACTATCGTAAGATGCCCGGGTATACAGATGTAATTTATAGATAACCTCCGTAACCGCCCTGTCTAGGTTTGGTCATACATTTCGATGCAGGACAATTCGACCATGCCGATTCGACCAAAGGACGGTTCGACTTTGTTCGATTCGACCCCATGGATGTTTCGACCCCTGACGAAAGAAAAAAGTGTAGTATAAATATTTTTTTTAAAATAATAACCAGTAAAAACAAAGTCTATTACTAAATCCTTTATATATTAGACATAAATAAAAGTATCCATTATGTTCAATATTATACGCATCGCGCGACAGTCCGTGACAGACCCCTGTGACATCGAGGGTTGGAGTGAAACCAGTGACCCGTAGGGGTCAACTATAGCAGACGATTGACTACACATGCTATTTAGAGATAAACTAAAAATTCACTAATTTAATTACGGTATATTTGATCGATCTGAAATTTACATACAATGCATTGTTAGGTAACACAACTCTATGTGCAAAATTTCAGCTCGATAGGATCATGGAAAATGGGTCATTTTTTACTTTTGTTTTTCCGCCGACGGGCGGGACCACGACAGGCGGTGAAGTTAATATATAAGATTTAATTTTTTTTACCGTAAAAACAAAGTTTTTGACTACAAATCCCTTTATATATGAGACATAACTAAAAGTATTGATCATGTTCAAACGCGACGAACATTTACAGACTGAAACTGCCTTAACTGCCCTTTGCTGTAAAACGGGAGGGTGGGGGAGGGGAAAGTTCTGGTCACCGATCGCTGGACCGAACTCAGCGTGACACGTAAAATGTAAACAAAAGCACGCCACTACATATAGTTATATTGAAATAAACTAAAAATACATTAATTTAATTACTGTACGATCGTTCGATCTGAAATTCTGATACGATGCATTGTTAGGTGACACGAGTCTGCGTGCAAAATTTCAGCTCGATAACATCACGGGGAAAATGTGCAATTTTTTGTATTTTTGTTTTTCCGCCCACCCGCGAAAGACAGAGAGAGATGACGACAGACTAGATTTCGAAGTTAATTTAAGGCATTTAAAAATATAAAACATGACCTTTTAAGTCATAGTGTAATGTATACCTTGTAAGCCAGAGATAATTTATTATTAGCAAATTGTAAGACTGGATTCTTTGAATGGGGTGGAGAAATCACTAGAAATCAAGTGAAGCAAGGCACTGGACGTTGCCTGGCACATGTCACATTATACCAGGTGACGACTACAGGGCACCATGTGCTGGCAAGAGTGAGGGAATAGGTAAATAATTCGTGGGGGGGGGCAGAGAGAATGTAGGTACCTATATAAGGGCTATCTTGCCACAAGTCATTTTTATTGTCCGTTTAGACCGGATCGGGGTAGGGGTGTCGTTAGATTAGTTGCTCAACATCAGTTGCTCAGAAATTAATTGGAATCTACTGTAGAATACCGCATTTATCACAATCATGATTTCGAATTGAATGTTGACTGGTTGTGGTGTATATAATTTTTTTAAATAGATAATAAAATTAAAGTTTTACAATTTTTATACGAAAAGTAATTTTTAAAAAAATAATACTTAAAAGTGTCATTTTACAATGTAGAAACGAAAGGGTCGAAAAGTTTGGGGTCGAAAGTCCTGGGGTCGAAACGTCTTGTGGTAAACTGTCCGTGTTGAATCGCTCGGGTCAAATCGTCAGTGATCGAACCGACCGTTGTCGAAGCGTCGTGGGTTTGAAACGTCCTGTGAGCGAATCGACATTGAACCCTGTCTACGATATCTTATTTAACATAAACAAATAAGAATGTCAAAATACAGGCATTTTTACACATACTTTATTATTATAAAATCCATCTCTTCTATTATAAAAACTATATACCTTTTCTCTTACATTTTAAAATTATCTAATCCTTTTCAAAGTTCGCTTGTATGTGTTCTTGTAATCACAAAATAAACACACATGGACTAGTAAGTTTTATTGCTTATACTAAACTTTAGACTTAAGAAAAAAAGGAAAAAAAGGGCAGATAACATTTTACCCACGAGGTATGGTCATTTTTAGTTCATTTACTATGATGATTTAATATGGGACATCAAATTTTTATCTATCAATTATGGTCAACGTCCAACCATTTGACTATTGACCTAAGTGTAAAATATTTTATATGCTAATAACTGAGAAATACACTTTGGACCCCGACACCCAATAAGAGAGTATTAGGCGCAGAATTCCATACAGTAGTTAAATATTCGTCAAGATGTTTTTGTTCACCAATGTTTGACTTGGATCCATCTAACCATCCGGTAGCCAGATTTAATTTGTTTCCTTTTAGGAGCTTTATTTGAAACATGAAATGGACCCTCGGACTTTAACAGTATATATTGTCAGCTTTAAAACTCCTCTAGATTTCGTTCTAGGTAAAGATAATTATATAGGAAAAAGTTTGTTCAAGATCCATGCATTTAACAAGCAGACTATGTTTTTAAAAAAAAATAATATATAGCTCATATGAAGAAAAACACGTTTAAATTCCCAGTCAAATTAGCAGCCCTCACAGATATTTATTGGGGAGTCATGCAACGGCTGGTGGGGGGGGGGCTCATTAATTGTTGAACCGGAAGTCCTCATCCCGGTTACCTGTCAGCCCTTTTTAATCCAACATCCCAGGTCTGGTCAGTCTGCCGAAGTGAACAGAGGGCCCTTTGTTTGGATGCGTTGTGGGAGCAGTGGCGGGCGCGCCCCATTAATGTTTTGGGGCTTACAGCCAAATATATATATCTATCTCTATATATATAAGACGCATTTGTTGTCTGTCCGTCGTCTGTCTGTTCCCTTATAACTCAAGATCCAGACAACCAAATAACGTGAAATTTGGTACACGTACACAAAATTATACCGGAAAGGTTATTAAACAGGTTTCGTTCCATATATATAAGATACTGGGGGCTGGGGGCCCAAAATGTAGTTTTTCCCTATATGAGCTATATAAAATAAAAATTATTGAAAATTAAGACGTAAAAATATTAAACATTTTGGTGTCGAGATTAACAAGATGGCGTTTATTGCCATAAAATAATGTGATGTGACGTCATAGTTTGAGTTCATATTAATTTGTAAATAGGAAACAAAGTGAAAAGAGCAGTTATTATTTTAATTGTTAATATACCGCTGTGGGTGTGCGTTTAAGTATTTGTGTGCACATGTGTGAATCAGTGAGTGTGTGTGTTTTTTGTTGTGAACTAAATGTTATGAAATGGTTTATTTATATGTCTGTTAATGTTGCGCCTCTAACAAGATTACGTATATATTTTTATAAAATTTGTTTGCAAATTACATATTTTTTTACTTTACACTGTTTCTTTTTTGTATATTCTATATGTATTTTATCCAGTCGTCCGATCAAGCTTTTTCCTTTTATCGGCGAGGGTAGGAGTCAATAATATCGTCCATCCCTGGGTGGCATAAACACTGTAGCTAAGCAACTGTGTTTATACTTTTTGCATAACTTAAACGAAACCAGCAGGGCACATTTTAAGCTCAAACATTGCGTTTCGAAATGTTTCTTTAAAACAAATAAACCCCATACAACAGAAAAATGAATTATATAAATTATCACTTACTGGGGGCGGGGCCAAAATGTATTTTTTTTCCGTATATTTAAAACTGACTCAAAACTAATTCTCCAACCTCCCGTGAGGGTAGAAGCATGAAACTTTTGGGAACTTGCCAAATACACTATTATGACGATAATTGGTGAAAAATAATGTAAACATTTCCACTCATGGGTGGCCGGGTGCCCCAAAACCGGTTTTTCCTTATATGGGCTATATAAAACTGAATCAACACCAATTCCTCATATTCCCGAGTAGGTAGAAGCATGAAAATTTGGAAAGTCGTTGAGTACCCTCCCGCAATGGTAACAGTCGAAAAAAGTATAAAGTTATCACTAACTGGGTAGGGGGGTGGGCGGGGGCCCAAACGTAGTTTTTTCTTAAATGAGCTATATAAATCAGGCTCATCATTAAATCTCCTATTTCCTGTGTAGGTAGAAGCATGAAACTTTGTGAAGTTGTTATATACCCTCCCAAAATGGTAACTGGCGAAACATTAATAAAAATTATCACTCACTGGGTGGTCAGAGGCCTGAATGTAGTTTTTTTTCATATATCAAACTGACTCATCAATAATTCTCCAAATTACCATGTAAGTAGAAGAATGAAACTTTTGGAAGATTTTGAGTACCCTCGCGCGATGGTAACATGCGAAAAAAATATATAAAATTATTACTCACTAGGGGGCCTTGGGCCAAAATGTAGGTATTTTCCTAATATGAGCTATATAAAACAGACTAATCATTAAATATCCAACTTCCCGTGTAAATAGGAGCATGAAACTTTGGGAAGTTGTTGAGTACTCTCCCGCAATGATAACATACGAAAAAAAAATATATAAAATCCAGGCAGATCAGGTCCGCCACAGAGTTCCCAGAGCAGCTGAAACAGCTGAGCAAAGAAACTCCAGGCATGTGCTGTTCCAGTGGTAAAGTCAAACTGCCCCCAATTCTAAAGCCACCAGAACCATTGTGCATTCTGTTGAATGGTGAAACTGCACAATCAAAGGACTTTGTGAAACTTATTAGACTATTCAATAATATGTTTGCCGTGACTTCCTTCAAGTCTAATGTTGTCGTGAATAACGGGTGGACACCAACATTCAAGGTCCAAGGCCAAGTGTACCACCATGCTGGACCTCTTCATCCAGTCAATGCTGTAGACAGCAAATATCTCCAGATTTACTTCTTGGGAGAAGATGAGCAAGTGCAAAGACGACTGGATTTGCTTGACAGTCCTGTTGACAGAAACATTGTCCTCAAACTGCAAAGAATGCTGCATCAGCATAACAGCTATGTGAGGTCATTTAAAATGGCTGCTGAGATTATGGATAACACTCAAGTGGACTACAAAATCAAAATTTCCGGCAAAGCACCATTAAAGGAACACAAAGGCAGATTCAATGCACCATCTGTTAGTGAAGTGGCATCATGATTGCTGGAGAGCTAGGTGATCGTAGAGACATTGTGCTGCATTCAAGAAGTTGCTCACAAATGCCACTTCAAAGGATTCAAGACACTCACAGGTCATATGATCCACTTCAGTATCCTCTGCTATTTGTTAGAGGAGAAGATGGCTATGATTTGAACATAAAAGATGTAAACAAGGCCACAAGCAATGACTACTATGCATATCGCATGATGCAAAGAGTCAACGAATTTAATACACTCCTCAGATGCCCGCGCCTTTTCCAGCAATACATAGTGGATATGTATGCTAAGGTTGAGAATGAGAGATTGCGTTTCATCAGACTCAACCAAACAAAACTTAGAGCTGAGGACTATGGTGTACTATTAGAGGCAGTAAGGAATGACAACAATGTGACTTCTGAAAATCTTGGCAAATTAGTGGTGCTGCCTTCATCCTTCAGTGGAGGGCCCCGTTACATGCATGAATATGCACAGGATGGAATGACCTATGTACGTCATAGAAACACAAGCATCAAGTAGATTTGCAATTATGTTACCAAGGGAAGTGATGCAGCCATGTTTACTGTTGCAAATGAAATGCCGAACAGGCTTGATGGGGTTACCAATTAATTATCAACAAGGACGATACATTAGTAGCAGTGAGGCAGTGTGGCGCCTGCTTAACTTTCCCATCCATCAAAGGTATCCAACAGTTGTTCACTTGGCAGTACATCTTGAAGGAGGCCAAGGAGTATACTATAAACCAGGACAGCCAACAGCACATTTGACAGACACTCCAACAAAGACTACATTAACAGCGTTTTTTGATCTCTGCAAAACAGATCCTCTTGCAAAAACATTGCTGTATTCTGAAGTGCCTAGACATTTTCGCTGGGATGCCAGTCAAAAGGTCTGGCAAATCCGAAAAAAGGTATACCTCTTGCAGACTTCCCGGGATATGTGACAGACAATGCCTTGGGAAGAGTGTACACTGTGCATCCTCACAACAGAGAAGCATTTCACATGCGCCTCCTGCTGCACCATATTCGGGGACCTATTTCATTTGAAGATCTCAAAACTGTTATTGTGAAAGATGAGGATGGTGACATCCTTGAAATTAAGCCATGCAGCACATACACTGTTAAATGTACCATTTTATAGCATGCAAGTAAACAGTTAGTTGTGTACGCTTCTACAGAAAACCTTATTTTAAACCCGGGCGAAGCCGGGTACTTGCCCCTAGTATACATATAAGACGCATTTGTTGTCTGTCTGTCGTCTGTCTGTTCCCTTATAACTCAAGATCCAGACAACCAAATAACGTGAAATTTGGTACACGTACACAAAATTATATCGGAAAGGTTATTAAATAGGTTTCGTTCCATATATATAAGATACTGGGGGCCGGGGGCCCAAAATGAAGTTTTTCCTAATATGAGCTTTATAAAAAAGAAAAAGAAAAAATTATCATATTTCCCGTTTAGGTAGAAGCATAAAACTTTCGGTAATTGTTAAGTATCATTAGGCAATGGTAACAAGTAAAAAATGTATATAAATTATCACTTACTGAGGGCCGGGGGCCCTATCGTAGTTTTTTTCTTATATTTATAACTGACTAGACACTAATTCTTCAATTTCCCGTGAAGGTAGAACCATGAAACTATGGAAACTTGCTGAATACACTCTTATGACGATAATTGGCGAAAAATAATTAAACATTTTTCACTCATGGGTTGCCGGGGGCCCAAACCGTTTTTTTCTTATATGGGCTATATAAAACTGAATCAACACCAATTCCTCATCTTTCTTTGTAGGTAGAAACATGAACTTTGGAAATTTGTTGAGTACCCTCCCGCGATGGTAGCAGTCAAAAAACGATTATCACTAACTGGGGGGCCGGGGGCCCAAATGTTATGCATATAAGACGCATTTGTTGTGTATTTGTTCCCTAATAACTCAAGATCCAGACTACCAAATGACGTGAAATTTGGTACACATACACAAAATTAAATGGGGAAAGTTCTTAAACAGGTTTCGTTCCACATAGATAAGATTTTGTTGTTGTAGTTGTTGTTTTGTTTTTGTTGTTTTTGTTGTTTTTGCTGTTGTTGTAGTTGTTGTTTTGTTGTTGTTTGTTTTTGTTGTTGTTTTGTTTTTGTTGTTGTTGTTGCAGTTGTTGTTGTTTTTCTTGTTGTTGTTGCAGTTGTTGTTGTTTTTGTTGTTGTTGCTGTTGTTGTTGCTGATCTTGTTTTTGTGTTGATTTTGCTGTTGTTGTTGTTGTTGTCCACATCCCTTGCCCTGCGACGACAGTTTCCTTCATGTCGTTGTTGCTTTGTTGTTGTTGTTGTTGCAGTTGTTGTTTTGTTGTTGTTTTTGTTGTTTTTGTTGTTGTTTTGTTTTTGTTTTGTTGTTGTTTTTGTTGTTTTATTTGTTGTTTTGTTTTTTGTTGTTTTGTTGTTGTTTTTGTTGTTTTTGTTGTTTTGTTTTTGTTGTTTTGTTTTGTTTTTTGTTTTTTTTGTTTTGTTGTTGTTGGTGTTAAACCCGGGAAAAAGCCGGGTACTTGCCCCTAGTATATGTATACACAGCTATGTCAGGTGCACATTCGGAGCTGTATGTACACAGAGACGCCCTCAGCCCTTATAACAAATCTCTGCCTGCACGAAGATTCGAATCAAGGTGCCTCGGTACACAGTGGAGTGTGCATTTCATCCCATAAAATATAACTCAAATTAATAATAAAATATATATTTAAAGTCAACATTTAAGTATTAATATATTAATAATGAATACTAATACATACATTTTTATAAGGACAAAAGGAATACAATTAATATTAAATTAAAATAAGTTATTTTCATTACTGGTAATCAGTAACTGTTTTCACTAGTTTTAATGTGTCGAATTTTCTCGATTTTTGAAAAATTATCTATATATATAATTCTCTTCGTGGTCGGACCCTGCGAGGCAACAAGAAGCTGTATGTGCAACAGATACTAATTTTAGAAAGCAGCGCCCCAAATTTCTGCACCAATGCATCAAAAGGTGTGCAAATTAAATATGCGCTGAAAAAAAAATTAAATGACGTCATTGTTTTCGCTGATATCTTAATTTTGGAAAAGGGAACCCCTATTATAAAATACTTTGTGTGCATTTCAGAAAGTTTAATATTTCGTATTGATTAAACAAGGACAAGT
>CALYLW010003293.1:0-11237 GCA_944989445.1 Ampullaceana balthica | reverse complement strand
ATTGTCAGGGTATGAGAATCACTGCGAATGATTGTTGTGAGATTGTTGTGAGCCAGTGTGTGAGTCGGGTCAAGGCGTGCGTTGACAAGAGTTCACTTGTCAATAATGATGTTAATTGTATTCACCCGGTATGCAAGTTAGAGAGCCGTGCTGTGTATATATAGGTGTGTGAGACAGAGAGAGAGGGGAGAGACGTGTGGAGACTGAGGAGTGCAGAGGTCCATAGTCCTTGTTAGGGCTAGACATTAGTATAGAGCGTTGGCTCTGTTATAGCTGATGACACATCGAGGTGGCTCGAGTGTTCAACGTATTAGGGACAGAGGGTCCATGTATGCACTTAATGTGAGTGGACATTGTTGTATGGAGTACGTCGTGTACCTTAATCAGATGCTGTACATATATTGATGAATAATAAAGGCTTGACGTATACGTGAACAAGAGTCGAGACTTAGTCTTCTTTTCTCAGTGTAGTGTTCCCGGTTAACTCATAATTCTCTTCTCTAAGAGCGAGTCTTTCTAAAATATCTGTGGTTTCTACCTTTCTGTCGTTTATTTCTCTCTGTAATTTCCCTAATAATTCATCCTTTTCAAGTAAGTGATTGCTTATTATGTCAATTTTCATTTTTATATTCCGTGACTCGACTTCATTTTCATCAAGCTCTGTTTTGTGCTCCTTGCCTTTCTGTTCTAGCTCCGATAATCTAGTTTGAGCACTGTACCAAATTGCTTTTAGTTCACTCAATGAACCTTTGTGAGTTTCTAGTTACCCTCTTTAACGATAATTTCTACCTTTTGTTCATCTACTTCAGTCAAACTTAATATTGTATTCCCATGCGGCTCCTGAATTGTATAACTTTTGTCACTGTCACAGTCTTCAATATTGTCTCTAGACCTTCTTTGTCCTCCTGCCCGCAATTTTCTCATTCTCTCTTCATGTTTTCTCTGTTTCTCTTCACATTCCTCCTGCCACTGTCTCAATTTATCTTCGTGTTTTCTCCTTTTCTCTTTACATTCTTCCTGCCACTGTCTCTGTTCCTCTAATTTTTCTTCCCGATTATGTTCTGCAAACTTATCTCTTACAAATATATTCAGTTCCTCCCCCTCCAATCCTAGTTTTTTACCCCAGCTTCTTAGGGTATCTATAATCTTAAACCTAAATTCTTGTGTATCTTTAAATGCCATTTTACCTTACAATTGAAGTACATGAAAGGAAGAGAAAAAAAAAGTTAAGTAATTGTAAATGATTACTTGCCTGTATTTACGGAATTACATACACATACACAAATTAGGTGTCCTTAGAAGCTACTTAACAAAGTTCTCCTGGTAGCACAATGATACTGTCCAGCAATAGTTCTCACGGATAGTCCAACACACTGTATACTGGACTCTGATATTCGAGCGGATGCTCTGTTGACGGTCGTTCACCGACACACTCCGGTCTCTGGACACAACGATGAGGCGGATGCCTTGTTGTCGGATAATCGTTCACTGACACACTCCGGTCTCTGGACATGACGATGAGGCGGATGCCTTGTTGTCGGATATTCGTTCACTGACACACTCAGGTCTCCGGACACGACGATGAGGCAGATGCCTTGTTGTCAGATAGTCGACATCGACACACTCCTCGGGACACGATCGGTAAGGCGGATGCCTTGTTGTCTGGCAGTCGTTCACTGAAACACTCAGGCAAACGATAAGGCGGATGACTTGTCGGGCAATCGTTCACCGACACACTCAGGACTCTGGACACCAACGATCCGACGGCCTGGACACTGGATGTCTCGTTGAATAGACCGTCGACGCTGTCTCACTTAGATGCTGTGACTTGACGTACCATCCACAAGAGCATCCAGAAAATCCTCGGACGAGCCCCCAATGTTGCGTTCTAGGCTCTGGATAAAAGAAGACTAAGTCTCGACTCTTGTTCACGTATACGTCAAGCCTTTATTATTCATCAATATATGTACAGCATCTGAATAAGGTACACGACGTACTCCATACAACAATGTCCACTCACATTAAGTGCATACATGGACCCTCTGTCCCTAATATGCTGAACACTCGAGCCACCTCGATGTGTCATCAGCTATAACAGAGCCAACGCTCTATACTAATGTCCAGCCCTAACAAGGACTATGGACCTCTGCACTCCTCAGTCTCCACACGTCTCTCCCTCTCTCTCTGTCTCACACACCTATATTTACACAGCACGGCTCTCTAACTTGCATACCGGGTGAATACAATTAACATCATTATTGACAAGTGAACTCTTGTCAACGCACGCCTTGACCCGACTCACACACTGGCTCACAACAATCTCACAACAATCATTCGCAGTGATTCTCATACCCTGACACCCATGTTTTATTTTCAGTGACATATTTACAAAATCGTCCGTTTACGGGCAAGGCACCATTCCATACACAACCTGTGGTAAGGAATTTAATTTCTGATAAATAACATAATTTGATTTTCTAAAAGCTCATTCCTGTACTTTAAAAATAGAACATTACGCTTGATAATAATATTTTTAAATTTGCTGCTTCATCGCTGATATCAAATAAAAACATTTCAACACACAAACACGACATTCAGTATGATCTTGTCTTTGGTAGGGAGTTTCTGGGACCTATCTCTATATTAACACATTATTACACTGACAAGAATACAGATGACGTTGAGTGAAAAACTTATCGGTGGTTTTTACAGATTAACATTATATACAGAAAAAATAAACACTTACGCAGCACCAAATATTAAACGCTAGCAGCGAAAAAAGTATATGTACAGCCAGACGCCACAACCACATCCCATTATACCTACAAATGCCTTACTACTGTTGGAGGAATTGGTCATAGCCCTCAACTCGTTTGAGTTTAATTGCTAGTTCTATGACCAAATCAGTGGGGTTGCTATGGGGACTAGAATCTGACATGCACAGCTAACGCTTCTTTGTTCATGGGTCATTTTGAGCACAAAGTGGAACAAGAGTACACTGGTCGCCTCCCTGAAATCTATAAGAGATACATTGATGACAGCATTGGGGTGATTCATATGGAGACAAGTGAATTGGACACGTTCATCAATTTTGTACATTATTTCCACCCGCCAAGTTCACTCACATGATTTCTGAACTATCTGTAAACTTCCTGGACATTACTGTAACTCGCCAGAAAAACTGCCTCCTCACATCGGCCTATTTCAAACCTACAGAACGCCACTCTTACTTACTCTATCGCTCTTGTCATCTCAAATCCTGTAAGGATTATATTGCCTTTCTCAACTTTTTTCGTCGCCGTAGACTGTGTCAATCTAATGAGGACGTTTTGGGAAAATGCGTTCTAAAAGGTGAGTTTTTTAGACAGAGGTCTTACCCTGAACCTATACTACAATCTGCGCTTCAGCGAGTTAAAAGCTGCACTCGTGTGGAAGCCTTTGTATCACGCATCTGTGACAGTGGTGAGAGGAGAAAAACTGGTTCTCACATACCATCACCACACCATCAGGGCCGAAATAAATCGTTTTTGAAAATCACGCCATCCTTCTCTATCGACCCTAATACTAACACCATAGTCTCCGCCCCACCCCTTAATTGTATTCATGAGGGACAAACATCTGCGAGACCTTCTGGTTTATATTTTGCCTCTGTATTCCACCCTCCCATTTGGGTTTGTAAACCATGCGGCCGTCGTCGCAGTAAGACATGTCCTTTTGTTACCAAGACGGACCAGATTGTCTTCTCTAAGGGGATATATAAGATTAGGAATGGCTATCTTGTACCAGCCGTAATGTGGTCTACACAAATGTGTGTAAGTGCTGCTCTTTGAAATACATAGGTGAGACGGGGCGGTTACTCTCCTGCCACATCACAGAGCATGTATGTGCAACCTCACAAGACAAACAGTGTACTGTCTACCCGACACTTCAATGGACGTGACCACATGGGCGTCGATGACATGTCTGTCACCGCATGAAACTCTTGCACAAACACACAGTCTGGAGAACAGACTAATCCAAGAGTATGGGACCCTTGCATAACATGGGATGAATGTTGTGTTTGTTCTGACAACCTAATTGATTGGCCACACCAACCCTCTCCTATATAAGCTCATACCCTTGTTCTCCAGGAAACTTTGGATTACACCGCAGCTAAAATTGTATTTGTTATTTCTTTATGTTCGTTTTATTTGTGTACTATTTGTTCGTTGAAGAAGGCTCTTTGCCGAAACGTTCGCTGTCTTGTTACGTCCTGTCAGGTTCATTCATACCCTGTTTACAAGTTATCCATCTAATACTCTATAAGCCTGATGACATTCTCACCCATATAATGTTGTCTAATTATCCTGGATCGAATAGTCCGTGTTCGAACAGTTCGTGGTCGAATCGATCGGGGTTGAAAACTTCCTTTGGTTGAATCCGAAGGTTCGAACATTGAGGGGTTGAGTCGCACAGGGTCGAAAAGTTAGAAAACCAAATATTAAAACATTATATATGGGCATGTTGTCCGTCCGTCGATTCGACGAAGACCACTCTAGTCATCCGAGGGTTTTCTGCGGAGGTGATCCTGTTTGCCTCGCATGACATGACACCTTCGTGGATGGAAGAACGCCAGATGGAACGGTCCATTACAGCAAGTTCCCACATGTCTGGATTGATGGCAAACGCTTTCAGTGAGACTTTCAGTGTGTCTTTGTAACGTTTCTTTTGCCCACCGTGGGACCGCTGGCCATGCTGGAGCTCGCCATAGAAGAGTCTCTTTGGCAGTCTCTCGTCTGGCATTCGGACCACGTGCCCTTCCCAACGAAGCTGGGACTGCATCAGGAGTGTGAATATGCTGGGGAGACCTGCCTTGGTCAGTATCACTGTGTCTGGTATTTTATTCTGCCACTTTATGCCGAGGATCTTCCTGAGGCTTGTTGAATGAAAGTGGTTAAGCTTCCTAGCATGGTGCTGATACACAGTCCATGTTTCACACGCATATAGCAGTGTGGGGAGCACCATCGCCCTGTACACTTTCAGCTTGGTCTGGATGGTAATGCCTCTTCTGTTCCACACATTTGGGTACAACCTTCCAAAAGTGGAGCTGGCTCTGGCAATTCTGACGCTCACGTCGTCATCGATGGTAACATTTTGCGACAGTATGCTACCTAGGTATGAGAACCGTTGCACTGTGTTGAGTCTCTGGCCGTTGACAGTGATGCTGGGCTCAACGTAGGGCCTTTTAGGCGCAGGCTGATGGACAACTTCAGTCTTCTTGGTGTTGATCGTCAGACCAAAGTTTGTGCAGGCGCTGGAGAACAGGTTAACGCTCCGTTGCATGTCGGATTCTGAGGCATCATTGAGGGCACAGTCATCAGCAAACAGGAGGTCTCTGATGATGTCTGTCATAACCTTGGTTTTTGCCTGGAGCCTCCGAAGTTTGAACAGTTTGCCATCTGTGCTGTACCTCAGGTTAACACCAACACCCTCGTCTCTGAAGGCCTCTGTCAGCATGGCGGAAAACATGAGGCTAAATAGTGTTGGTGCCAGGACGCAGCCCTGCTAGACCCCGTTTGTGACTGTGAAAGGAACAGAAAACTCTCCGCTGCCCTGGACTCTGGCCTGCATGCCCTCGTGGAATTGTCTCACCAAGACGATGAATTTCCTTGGGCAACCGTACTTGGCCATTATCTTCCACAGACCCTCTCTTCCAACGGTGTCAAAAGCCTTGGTCAGGTCGACATTGCTCCTGACATTCCTCTTGCAGCTGCCTGGCAGCGAACACCATGTCGATGGTCCCTCGCTCTTTTCGGAAGCCACACTGACTTTTAGGCAGGAGTCCTTGGTCAAGGTGGACTGTGAGGCGGTTGAGCAGGATTCTGGAAAAGATCTTTCCTGCGATAGATAACAGGGATATGCCTCTGTGGTTGTCACAAGCCTGTCTGCTTCCTTTTTGCTTATGTAGATGTATGATGGAGGCATTTTTGAAATCCTGCGGGATCGTCTCTTTCTGCCACACCAAGAGAAATAGATGGTGGAGCCTTTCAGTCAGGGCTGTTCCTCCCTCCTTTTAGACCTCAGCTGGTATTTCGTCAGAACCAGGTGCTTTGCCCCTGGAGAGAAGATAAATTGCTTTCTGGGTCTTGAGCAAGGTTGGGGGGTCATCCAGTGCTTTGTTTGTAGGCACTTGGGGAAGACGATTGATGTCTTCTTCGTTTATTGTCGAAGGGCGATTTAGGACGCTTTCGAAATGTTCAGCCCGCCTCTTCAAGATCTTCTCTTTGTCTGTGATGATAGTGTTACCGTCTGCGCTGAGGAGGGGGTTTGATCCCGAGGGCGTGGGGCCATAGACTTCTTTCAAAGCGTTGTAGAAGTTTTTATAGCCACGCTTGTCTGCATAACCTTTGATCTCGTCGGCTTTGTTGCTGAGCAAATCGTCCTGCATCTGACGGAGCTTTTTCTGTACAGTCCTGCGTATGTTATTGAGTGCATCTCTCCTTGCCATGGACCTGGGATTATTGAGGTAAGCTTGGTGTAGGAGGTGTTTCTCATCCAATAACTGCTTGATGTCTTCGCAGTTCTCATCGAACCAGTCCTTATGTTTCCTGGTCTGGTGCCCAAGAGTCTCTGAAGCTGTGGTGTAAATCAGCTCTCTGAGTGACGCCCAGTCTGCCTCCACGTTCTGGTTGCCTGGAGAGGTGGATTTCAAGCGCTCTTCCAGAGCATCCACCAAGGACTGCTTGCAGCTGGCGGTCATTAGTTTGGCAACATTTAGCCATTTGGGGGCCTTCTTCCCTTGCGGGCGCCGTTTCGGCTGAATGCGGATGTTGAGCTTGGTGATGATGAGGCGGTGGTCTGTCCAGCATTCAGCGCCGCACATGGACTTGGTCACTCGTACATCCTACCTGTCCCTCTTCCTCACAATGGCGTAGTCAATAAGATGCCAGTGCTTCGAGCGGGGGTGCATCCATGACGTCCGGTTACGGGTTGGGAGGCGGAAGATCGTGTTGGTGATCAGCAGTTCATGTTCAGCGCAGGCCTGGAGTAAAAGAAGACCGTTTCTGTTGCAGTGACCCACTCCATGATGACCAAGGAAGTCTTCCCAGGCAACGTTGTCTTTGCCAACTCTTGCGTTGAAGTCGCCTAGCAGGATGAGTTTGTCCGCCTTTGGAACGTCGGCAATGACAGTGTGAAGTTCTTCATAAAACTTTGCCTTCAATTCATCTGTATTGGTCATGGTTGGAGCGTAGGCACTGATGATGGTGAGGTGTTTCTTTCCAGCCAGTGGGAGTTTCATGGTCATGAGCCTGTCGTTCACTCCCTTGGGAAGTCCAGCCAGCTTTCCGACAAGAGTTGTCTTAACTGCAAACCCAACGCCTGCTTCACGCCTCTCCTCGCTCTGTCTGCCACTCCAGTAAAATGTGTAGCCAGATCCTCTTTCACGGAGCTCTCCTTCTCCCGCGAGCCTGGTCTCGCTCAGGTCTGCGACGTGGATGCCGTATCTAGCGAGTTCTTTTCCAATCAGGGCTGTTCTCCTCTGGGGTCTGTGCGCATCGTCCCTGTCCATGAGTGTGCGCACATTCCATGCGCCCAATATAAGAGGAACTATCATCGTTTGCTTTTTTTGGTTTCGACCGCTGGTATAGGGTCCCCACCAGTCGCGGTATGCTGGCTAGGGTAAGCTGGAGCAGGCAATGTTTAGGGCACCTTTTCTAGCCCCTTCCTCATGCCATGGAGGTGAGCAGTGCATTCCTGAAGAGGGCTGCTCAGTCGCCCAGAGGGCTGCCGGACTCCACCGCTGCTCCGTGTCAGCGAAGAACGACCCCATGCTCTGGGCCGCCTGTGTGCAGGGTTACGGCTACGGATCCCAGTGTACCCACGCCTGCCGCTTCGTCGCTTGCCTGTCGCCACAGGACTTGTCGGTGACTGATGGGATGGGATGGGATGGATGACAAAAGTGACCTGCGCGATGACTTGGATTTAAGTGAGAAAGAGTTGCGCAGTTCGTCGATCTCACTCTCTCGCCCGAGACCATCTTGATCCAGCGGCAGGACAAAGTCGAGACAGCTGGTGATGGAGACGGGTGCAGCGGATGGCCATGATGTCCTGTGTGTCTTGTCATGCCCTTAGCGTTCCACAACGCTTTGCTGAGAATCGCCTTTTTGACCGTTGACCAACTAGTGGTTCCTCCGCATAGGTAGACATACCTAGATCACCGAGGGTTAGAGACCCGTCGGCTACCCTCACCAGATTTAGCCAGCTAGTCGAAGCCGTTGCCCGGGGCGTGGCCACTGTGCACGCTACAGTTTCTAGGAGCCACTGGTGCGAGCTGAGTGACAAGTGGGGACCAAGAGTGGAAGAACACGTCGTACTCTCTTGGGGGTAGTTCTTCCATATGGGCATATAAGTAGCACAAACCATAAGGCAAGAGCCAAGAAATCAAATCATAAAACTCAATGACTTAAGAAAACTTTCACAAAGCAGATAACAAGTATTACATACTTTTTCCAACCAAAATTTTTATAGTCATAGATATTTATTTGTTTTAAATAGAATAAAGACACAAAACTATGATACGTTGTTTTAATTGAATCAATTTATTGAAAATTTTAATATTTTAATATTCAAGTAGATAACTTGTTTTATTAAATTGCGGTTATAATTCTAAAAAGAGGATCAATCATTTCAAAAAATTAATAAACAAAATTAAATAATTCGAATTTCTTTGCAAAGGCTTCTCTTGTAAACTGTTATTTTACCGCCTCTTTACTACCTGTAATAGTGAGAAAAGAATAGAATGAAATGTTTAGATGCTTAAAGTTTGAGGAAATTATATGGTACACATGCAGTGGGATATGAACATGAGCGCAGAATTATTTTAACAAATACTAATCTATCACCAAAAATATCACATACTATATTTGTTTTATTTAACAGGGCTTGGACATGCTTCTTGGGTCACGGATGTCATAATTTGTCTCAGAGCATCAATGTTGTCAGCTTTGAAGACATTACTATCACTACTTGCAATAGCCAAAAGCTCAGAGTCTACAGCATCCCCAATACCCACAGCGTTGATGGTAATCCCTCGTCCTTTAATTTGCTCGGCAGCTTGTTTGGCTAAGAACAAAATATTAAAATTAAAAAAATAGGTTCTCCAAAAAATCGAATGAAAATATTTGGTAGAAAAAGATATTTAAAAAAAAACTTTATATTTAAATTGCACACAATTGGTTGATGGTTTACGTGCTGCACTTTAAAATACAAAAAGTTTATTTTAATTACAGAGTTAAACATAAAACGATCGCCCTCTCTTGGAACACACCCGTCAGAAAGTTGGGAACTTAATCATGAACATTCATTTGCATCACGGAAAAATATTTTTGATCATGTTATCTGCAGTCTAGGAAAAAAAAATTACAGAACATATTAACAGTCCTCAACAATTTAAAAAAATAAAAATGTAATTTACTGATGATTGAAAAAAACATAGTTTGTCTTCTCCCCTTTTTTCTCTTAAAAGGGTTTTAATTTAAGTCTATATTTCGTGTTCATAAATCTCTGTTTATGGGCTTGTTGGCTATTAGTTTTTTATTTTTTTATTTTTTTGTATACTGGGAATTAAAGGTTGCTCTTAAAGTTACGCAGAGCAATATTTTAAATTTTAATTTAGCTAATGAAAACATATGAAATGCTTTGATTCTTAACTTTTAAGCACACAATAAATATTCGTATATCTACATAACCTTAATCATTTAAATTTAAGCTGTAATTAAACTCGCATTTTTTTTTAAAAATTCTTTTTTTCTTAAATAACAATAATCCATTTAAGAGCCAGGAATTCTGAATATTAAGAAATCAACAACCTGTTAGATATATGATATACAAGGTTGTGCTGCAGCGCCTGGGCGCCTGCGGCACCCACTTTTTTTAGGGCGCCTAAGGCGCAAACCTTTTTCAAAAGCCCAACTAACTTGTCCTTGTATGATAAATAAGTAATATTAAACTTCCTGAAATGTACACAAAGTATTTATATAAAATTTGTTTTACAGTGCTAATCACCAAACGATTTTTTAAACTAATTTTAGAAGCATCCCACCAAATTACTGCACCAAAAAATAACTCTTTGAGTCAGTGAGCGCTGTTTACAACACAACTGCTGACGTCAAAAGTTCGTGCATTGTTTGGTTAATGTTAATCTGGAAATCAAAATGATTAAGATTTTTAAAACTATTTTTTCAATTTTTTTTAAAAAGCAGAGTGATGACCCTTAGCGTTAAGCCACAGTGAATGAGTCAGAGATAATTGAGGGTAAATATATATAAGATAAAAATAATTATTATCAAGTGTGAATTTGTTTGTTTTTTTTAAAAATAGCTTCAACATTTGACTCAAAGCGTTTTTATAAATATTTTAAGTAACTTACTCTTGCTCGGGTTGTCAGATCTGCCGTCAGTGATTACGATAACAGTTTGTAAAGAATTATTGCGGGAACCAGCGGCAGCAGTTAACATCCCATCGTTGATGATGAAGTCTAGAGCTATGTAAGTCCTTGTTTTTAAGCCCTTGTATGGAATAGCATTCAAAGCCTACAAAAAAATATAATGTTTTTACATTTGATGCTTGGAATTAGCGACAGGACATAAAACATTTTAAAAAACATTAAATATTCGTACATTTTATTTTTAAATCAATCGATTTTCTTATGTTGCATACTCGAAAAACTAGCTAATATAACTGGATTTAACCTGGCCTGTTTTATTGATCCCATTTCATACCCCACCCAGTATGATCCCGTTTCGTTATGGGGTCTCTGTCTAAACATAAAAATATATTCTGTTTTATTAACGCTTATTAAATTTAGTTTTAAGATGTTTCGTAAAGTGGAACCACTGTATTCGTGAGGTTTTTTAAACAAAATATAATTCAGAAAAAACAATTAATAAGACTTTATGGCTAATAAATAAGCGTAAGTAAGTAACGTCCTCTTTTCATAAAGGGGGATTGTGTTGCTAGCATAAGGCCCAACCGCTTTAATTTTCAGCAACCGATTTCCCGGGGGGGATGTCCTCAGCTGTTACGCTGATCGCTGAGAGGGTCTTCGGGAAGACCCATAAAGAGCATTAGGCTCGGGGCTTCTGATTTTCTTCCACATGTAGGATCATTACTTTAAAATCAATTGACATTTAAATACAGGTTTCCTCCCAAAAGCAATGATTACGAACTTTGATTTGAGTTTAATTTATGTGTAACTA
>CALYLW010003292.1:7997-19263 GCA_944989445.1 Ampullaceana balthica | reverse complement strand
TGGTTAATGTGTAATACTATTACAAATAAAGTTAAAATAAAAACAAGAAGCAACATAAAGTAAAAAAAAATATATTAAAAAACTACATTATGTTTTGGTCTGAGGTGAAATTTATTACACACCAGCACTTATATATATAGCGGTTACATTTTTTAATAACACACACATTCTTTATTGCAACAATAAATACTACTAGTAAGTAAAATCATAAAATGTTAAATTAAACTGTATCAATAATTCATTTATATTATCTAATCCATAACATATATACAACAAACTGAAGCATATTAATTATATTCCGAAAACATTTTGTATGCTTAACATGAGTAGTTATTTGAAGTTAACCATAACTGTTAATGTACATAAAACATTTCAAAGTAGAAATAATATAAATAATTTAACAGTAACAGTAAAATGAGTTCACTTTGAAAATCAGAAACATTTAATTGTCAGGAGGTGATGCACCAGTAGGCATACAAGAAAAACACACAAAACTGTTTGCACCCGACCCCTCCAAACAGACATTGTGGAACCAGCTTGTACATTTTGTACACCCAGTCCAAAGCATAACACCCTCTATGCACTTATCTCGGGGCACCTCTTCAGCCAAGCAAACATAACAAATGTTCTGCTTTATTCTTTGTTTCAGACACCTCTTAACCGACTTTGTCTTTAAGGCCTTCGGACGTCCACGGGTTCTTATTTGAGGCAAAAGCAAATTTAAAGATCGTGCTTGCCCTATGGTTATAGATCTCACCTTCTTACCATCCTCTTCCATCACATCACGAGCCTCAGCAACACCAGCCTCTACCACCACATGACCAGACTCTACCACCGCATCAGCAAAACCATCCTCTACCACATCAGCAAAACCATCCTCTACCACCACATCAGCAAAACCATCCTCTACCACCAAATCAGCAAAACCATCCTCTACCACCACATCATCAACACCATCCTCTACCACCACATCATCAACACCAGCCTCTACCACCACATGACCAGACTCTACCACCGCATAAGCAAAACCATCCTCTACCACCACATCATCAACACCATCCTCTACCACCACATGACCACCCTCTACCACCACATCATCAACACCAGCCTCTACCACCACATCAACACCAGCCTCTACCACCACATCAGCAAAACCATCCTCTACCACCACATAATCATCATCAATCACGTCAGGAGCCTCTGCAACATCAGCTTCTTCATTTCTTGACCAAAAGTTAATTTTCACCCCCATCTCCCAAAAATGTGTAATTTCTTCGAGCACCTTTATGCGCTCCTCAAACTGAGCAGTGCCACATGCCTTGACAAAGGCACTTATCTTAGCCAGAGCTGCCTCTGTGCGGAAGTGTCTTGTCTCTGCAGATAAAACATCTGTTACTCTGATTGGGGCAGATGTAGGGGCTGATGAAGAGATAGCACATTGACTCTCTGCCATTGATCGTAGCCATCTATTGTCAGGTAGAAATAAGTCTGTGATGTCACAGTTCATGTGGTGTATGAGTTTAACCATATGCCTACATGGAAGTCTCATCTGCTTGTGAAATGGACAGTGACAGCTGTATGTGTTCAAACTTTTTGTTACTTTGTAGAAATCACCAGCATCAGATATGACAACCGCCAGAGGAGTCTCATGGTGCACGGCTACTTGCAAGACAGTTTCATGCTCCTTCACCATGAAATCAACAGCATACTCCACAAACTCATTGTACAATGTGCTGAGAAAACTGTGACCGCGAAAGAACAGTGACTTGGTCACAGCAGCTTTATAATAGTTCTGTGCCATGTCCGTTTCATTAAATTTACTGTGATGAAACAAGCGTATAACTGCAGTTCCTATTGAAGTTGTGGAGCTTAAAATAGTTTTCATACGCCTGTGCTCCCCTTCACACTTATTGTTCGTGTTATTAGCGAAGTTTGGAGTTTGCAGTCTCCTGCACATAGGCCATGTGTCCCTATCTTGAGGGCTGAGCCAGTTGTCCACAAGGTATCTGTGGAATATTGGCGATAAGTGTTCAATTGAAGAACAAAGCTTCTCAAACTCTGCTTCGCAGGTGGTTACTACTATTTTGTAGGCGAGAGACTTGAGTTGAGCTTTTAAACCTTTACATCCAGAAATGCTGGATATCTTAGCCTTCATAGCCTTGTGTACGTGAAAATGGCACAGGAGCGTGTGTGCATGGGGGATCACTGTTGAGCAAGCAGCTATCTCTTTCCTACACTTGTCAGTCATAGTGACCTTAGTTTGTTCAAGACCACCCATAAAATCCCGAAAGGCAGACAGCATTGAAGTCATCGACTCAGTTGTTTCAACACGAACGAATGCGTAAAATACAGCCCTTCCACGTCCATTGTTGTCTTCCACCATCACTTGATACAAGGGGTAGCCACTAGAGTTCTTCTTGTAAGTTCCTGTGAAAAAGGACAATCTGATTTATTTTTTAAATTGAAACAAATATTTAATATTCTGTCTTCCAATTCTGCACCTAATGAGATACATTCACACGTGAGAATTGATATATCTCATTAAATCATAAACAAGTCTTTAAAAAAAGAAACAACTATAAATGAGATACCTTCACCAAGATCACCAAATAGTTGTTTTAGCCATTTTTAAAAAAAAATTACCTCAGTATACATGTTCTTATCAAATTAATTTATTTTTTATTAGGAAGAACAGAACTTACCATCAATATAGATCATTTCAGGGAAAGAATGATATGTGCCGACCATGCGATTGGTGCTGAAGGCCACCATATCCACCAGGCAATTTTGATTGTTTTGGGAAACTTCAAGCCTTAGGTTACCTTGATCTTCAAGTTCAGACAAAGCATTTAACAATTTCTCAACACCGCTTGGCTTTGAAGAACCTGAACCAGACTTTACTATTAAAGAGAGAACAAGAAAATTCTAAATTTAAATAAACAGAACAAGTAAGAATGCTAGTACAAAACAACAACAATGGTTTGAAAAGAGATTAACCGTGTCACCGTTATTTTGCACATAAAATGTATCTTTTAAAAGTATGTAAGTAAGTTATTCTTAAAATAATTCATTTTTATTGTACATGTATATGCTTCTGAGTCTTACAATCTTTACAAATTCTTAGAAACTATCTGATTATTATCGCTGGCAATATTTTGATATAAAGTTCAGGTTTTAATTAACTTTACTTAGATGTCATGACTTTAAAAGATGGTGTGATATTGTTAATAGTTTTGCTGTTTTATATGTATATGTATACTTAAACTTAAATTTATAAGTTCTATATGTGTAAGAACTTGAATATGATTGTAAAGCGCTTAGATAACTGAGTAAAGCGCTATATAAATGCTCTTTTATTATTATTATTAAGCCAAAGACTTAGCAGTATCCTAGACACATTTACATGTCATAATCACAGACTTAGCAGAATCCTCAAAAACATTTGCTGCAAAACAAAAAGGTACTCACATTGATGCTTAAGAGCACGAACATCTGCCAGACTCAATGACTTCCCATACTTGTTATTGATCATGTGCATTAACTGCTCATTAGCAGGGTTCAATTCAACAACCTCCTGAAGAATGAAAATGGAAAGTAGGTGTCTTAAAATCCTCTTTTTTATATTTTTTATTTTGAGTTAATAAATCAGCTCAACAAAGGTAACAAACTGAAAATCAAAATCTATGGTCTTCTATAACTATACAATAGAAATAGTACTTTTGTAATAATTTAGCTCTTATCCCACACTCCCTTAGCTAGACATTTGCGTTTCATATAAAGAAAAAATAAGGGTATAAATTTGCAGCTTACTAGTAGAAGACAACCATTGAGAAAAACAAAGCTACATAAATTGTGGAACATAATTTAAATTTTCAACAATAAAAAACTGCCATTATTAAAGGTTCTTTGAAGTAAAAGAGGTGAAATGGAAAAAAGTGTACTACTTGTATGCAATAGTAACAATTTAAGGTAACATTAAGTGAATAGGCTATATTAACTAGGGGTTTACCGATATCTGGATATCGGCAATATCGGTATCATGTAAAGGTCCCGATATTGACGTCACCGATATTTCATAAAAAGTGACATTTTGACCCCCCCAAAAAAAGGAAACAAAAACTATCAATTAGATTTACAATATCTCGACAAATTAATATATCGACCTCGATACCGGTATTGAAATAGTCAAAAGAGTCCTATTATTAATATGTGCAGCCACGATACAGTGTGCCATGTGCTTTGATATTGTTTAGGTATCGGCCGATTTTCGTATACTCAGAAATACTGTGTAAATAATGCCGATGCCAAGTATACCGTAATATCTCTAATAAATGTATAACATGTAAACATTATGTTCACGTAATTGCTCTAATAGCAAAGATGCACGCAGAATCGCAGATGTCTAAAACATTTCGTTTCGTATGGAATAACAAAATGTACCGTGTGAAGACTTGTTGTCATTGGCAACCATTCAACCTTCAACCTCATTTTCATTCTATTACTATTAGATCTCATTGTTTCATTCATAAAAGGTGGCCGTGTGCAAAAGCCATTACACTATTGGTTAGAATTAATAATTATGAGTCCAGGTTGAAGTTTCAAAAGAACTTAGTAATTTTGCTTGTACATTTTTATAAAGGACTGTTCGTTTTGTTATGAGTCCTATGTAGGTCATGATCTGGAACTTGTAAACACATCGGAAACTTCGTTTCGGGGAAAAAAATGGTAATATCGGCAAAACTGGATATCGGCTGACCCTTTAATTATAAAATATAAATACATGTAATTACGAGTGATAAATTTAAGAATGGGGGGTGGGGGGAACGGGGAATCTCAAATTACCGGGGTTTTTAGAAACGCGCCAAATTTGGAAAACAGCGAAAAATACGACTTTTAAGAATGGGGGGTGGGGGGGTGGGGGGGTGGAAATTCTTTAAAATGATGCTATTTTAAGATCCTGACGAGTTTGGAAAAAAGGAAAATATGCAAAAAAAGAAGAAAAATATGGTACTCACCGGTCATGCATCAGAATCACGAAAATGGGGAGGATACAACTTTTTTTATAACTTTTAGGAATTCTGCCATTTGGTCTTTCTTGCCACACGAGGTTCGCCACATATATTCAAATAAATAGGAATTGAACTGTCCTTCTTACAGAAATCAAACCATACGTCATAAGCCAATCAAGCATACACCTTTTGCCCTGATTCGCTAGACAAACCCAAAAACAGGTGGTAAATTCACTTTCCATTTTGAATGAAAAATACCCTTTAACACTTTAAGAACACTTAACGCGATGTGAACACCTGGAGCAATTCAAGCGAAAGGAATTTGCCCGCGGGATTGTTCCCGGGCTATTGTCCCCGGGCTGGAACACTTCGGTTACATACGCGTCACAGCATATAGTGCCGCATTTAGCGAGTTGAAAAACGGTAAATTTTGGAAGGGGAGGGGTGAGCCCCTCCCCTTCACCCCTCCCCCATTTATATTTATTAATTTACAATTAATCTAATTCTAATTAGGGGAGGGCAGGCCCTCCCCTAAAACCCCACCCCTTACTCCCCCTCCCCCGCGACAAGATACGCGGATGAACACATTCTCATCCTTTCCATTGTTAAATACTACGTCTTCTCGCCTAAGGGGAGATAATCGGAAATAATAAAGGCCGATGGGAGACACCGCGTAACGCGCGGTGTCCACTCAGTTGGGTAGACACCACGCATTACGCGGTGTAGACTGTGGAGGGTAGATGGCGCGCATTACGCTGTCTAGACTGTGGAGGGTAGATGGCGCGCATTACGCAGTCTAGATTGTGGAGGGTGGAAGGCGCGCATTACACTGTTTATTTTGGTATACCCAATCCACCTTAATATGCGATCTCATGGTCTCTTATCTAGCATGGCGTTTTCCTTTTTATTTCATACCCTTTCTTAATTATCCATCCAACTACGAGTCATCATGTAAAATGAAATTGTAGTTTGGTTTTATATATATTCAAATCCCTTTGATTTGATTACTATCATAGTATATTGCAGTAATCTACAACCCTAAAAAGTTTTTCCATGTCATTTGTGAAAAAAATGCTTTCTGTTTTATAAGTATGACTCAAGCTCCGTTTTAAGAGTGCCTTGTTTTTATAATGATAACCGTATTATTATCTGTATTTGATCAATATTTATCATTTTATGAAAATATTTATGTATAGATTAGAAAGCAATTTTGGAGCTTATAAATATCACATTCCAAACGCTGCCTTTATTTTTTAGGAAAGAATAAACCACTGCTCAAACATCGAACTTCTCTTGTTTAAGGAGATAAATAGTATTAATTACTTCCACAAGGGGAGCCTGGGTACACCCAGGAGATAAATAGTATTAATTACTTCCACAAGGGGAGCCTGGGTACATCCAGGAGATAAATAGTATTAATTACTTCCACAATGGGAGTTTGGGTACACCCAGGATATAAATAGTATTAATTATTTCCACAAGGGGAGCCTTGGGTACATCCAGGAGATAAATAGTATTAATTACTTCCACAATGGGAGCTTGGGTACACCCAGGATATAAATAGTATGGATGACAGTGTACACAACCCATACTCATAACACATTAGCTGAACTCACCATGTCTCTGGTAAACAAGGATATACAACAACCATACTTTCGAACAACTAAACAACATACAGTTTTTTTTATCCAAAACATACACCACAGTGATATTAGCAATAATTCATTTATTAAAATAAAAACAAGTTTCAAATGTTATACAAGCAAATATGTAAAAAATGTATGCATTCAGATATCATATTTCATATATTTAATACAACAACACTTATTTACAGTTTACACTTTTAACATTATTGTCCATTTTAAAAAAATATGATAAGCATAGCAATTAGTATAAGCAATGGTTCATTTATTAAAATAAAAAAGATTCAAATGTTATACAAGCAAATATGTAAAAAAAATGTATGCATTCATATATCATATATATAATACAACAACACTTATTTAAAGTTTACACGTTTAACATTATTGTCAATTAAAAAAATAAATGATATCAATATAAAAAGAGGAGCAAGAAATCACACAGAAAGGCAATAATTGCATGTGAAAGACTCATTACTTGAAAGACGAATGCAAACTCTATGAAACCAACATTGACATTGTTCACACTCTACCCACTCAGTTACACCATTACATAATTCCATCAGCGGGTCAGCTTGTCTGCATTCATTGCACCGGGTCTTCAGAATTTTTCTTTTCTTTGTAAGTCCTAATGCTGTTCTACCAAACCCTTTAGGTCGTCCTCTCTTTCCTAGCTTTAAAGGAGGTTTAACAATTCTCAGACGATCCCCACCAGCATCTACAGCTACTTCAACAGCATCACCAACAACCTCATCAACTTCACCAACAACAACCACACCAGCTTCAACAACTTCTTTACCACCAGCACCAACAACATCTTCAATTTCACCACCGGCATCAACAACCTCTTCAACAGGAGGACCAGAAACAACAACATCTTCACCCTGACCAAACGCAACAACATTACAAATAGTTTTTTTTTCTTTTTTGTAAGTCCTAATGCTGTTCTACCAAACCCTTTAGGTCGTCCTCTCTTTCCTAGCTTTAAAGGAGGTTTAACAATTCTCAGACGATCCCCACCAGCATCTACAGCTACTTCAACAGCATCACCAACAACCTCATCAACTTCACCAACAACAACCACACCAGCTTCAACAACTTCTTTACCACCAGCACCAACAACATCTTCAATTTCACCACCGGCATCAACAACCTCTTCCACTTCACTACCTACATCAATAACATCTTCAACTTCACCACCGGCATCAACAACCTCTTCCACTTCACTACCTACATCAATAACATCTTCAACTTCACCACCGGCATCAACAACCTCTTCCACTTCACTACCTACATCAATAACATCTTCAACTTCACCACCGGCATCAACAACCTCTTCAACTTCACTACCAACATCAACAACATCTTCAACTTCACCACCAACTTCCTCGCCATCAACAATGTAAAAATTCTTACATTCACTTACTTTCTGGGTAAACACACATAGAAGGTCAAGGTAATATTGCAACTGTTCTTCTCCTAACTCAACCAGCATGTGGAGCAGCCTCTTCACCTGTGGCTCAGCCAGGCCATACCGATCACGTTTGTCCATAGCCTTTGTTCGCCAGTCAAAAGAAGACACATTTATGTTAGTGTAACTTTCACTAACAGGCACTGGAAGAGGAACTGACACTCTGTTGTAAGAAAGCAGCCACCTCTGGTGAAACAGTGCGATAGAGAGAGGACTGTCTCCCTGTGAGACACGGACAGCAACAATATGACGACATGGCAACAACAAAGATACAGAGACTTCACATGAACAAGAGCTCCTGTCACCTGCAACCTCATGGCAATTGATGTTGTCTCCTTCAGCCTCCACATAAAACATAGATTCATAGAGACGCACCCGTAACTGAACTGATTTCTCTACCTCACGTGCAGCAATCCGGAGAGCATGTGGCGTTACATGCTTTTGTAATTCTGGAAAAGGAGAAGCTGACTTTTTGGTGAGCACCATAAAATTTAGATGGATACACTCATCAAGAAGGGTCTTGTTTAACAGTAACACTTTACTGACACAAACATCAAGGGGGGGATGGGGAGGTTATAACTGACTTCAACTTCTGATGGTATGATTCGATGCGGTTATTGGTTGTATCACCAAAGTTGACATGCTCAGACCGAGCAAACAATACCCAACGCTCATGCATGCTGTCCCAGTTTTCTATGAAGTACTGGGAGAATGGTTGATGAAGGGGAAGAAGCTCCTCCTTTAGAAGTGAGTACTGTTCTATACTCTTAGAGTAGCACATGCGCTCTATGATCAACCGGATCTGCAGTTTAACGTCTGCGGTACATGCAAGGCTGTCTATCTTTTTTTTAAAGGCTTTCTTTACATGGAATAGGCATAGCTCGCAGAATGCATGAGGAAAAACCTCCCTTAACCTAGCAATTTCATTCATGTCTTTGTCAACCATGAATGTTTTGATACTTGAACACGATGGGTTGTGATTTTTGAACATGGTAAAAATTTGTGTTAACATGGATGAACTTTCATTGGAAATAAAAGCAAAAGCAATGAGACGGCTTTTTAGGTTCCCGTCAACAACAAGAAATGATATTAAAGGCATATCTCTATCATTGACGCAATAAGTACAATCAATACAAACATGCTCCGGGAAATCAGAAAATGTCTGTCTCATCTCAGATGTTTGCACGTACACATACTGAAGGGTGTTGTTTTTGTCGAGCCCATAGTCCACAACCATTCCTTGGTCTCCCTGTTGAAACTCCTTTAACTTGTGTACTAGAAGCTGGGCATCATTGCCATTGTTAGCAGATGCTTTGCACTGGGGATTTGAAAGTGAGTAACATATTTAACCAACAATCGCCTGACATTTTAATGGATCATTTTCTTTCTTTTACAATAGGCCTAAAGATGTCAATGAAAATGCAGCATAGTTCTAGATCAAATTCAATTCTAATAGCATTCCTAAGTCTCTTGGTTATTTCGACTCTAATAGTAATACAACCTTGCCTAATGGGACACCTTCGTGAGAACCAATGGAATCACTATATCCAACTTTAACTGTGTTTTTACTTGATCTGTTACATTTTTTAACCAAGAAAATTAAAGTTGTCTTACCTTTTGACGCACTGACTTTTTAATGTTGTGTACATCTTGCAGAGTTACAGGCTTGCCAGAGACTCGCACCATTTCATTTCGTAGGTCTTTGGTAGGGACATTCAGACGTACAAGTTCCTCAGCCTTTACTTTTTCAGATGTATTCAATTTCTGTTGCTTTGCATATCGCTCAAACAATTGTGGACCTGAAAAGACAACATAACAAACATGGTCAAAACAAAAGTTTAATTTGTTAAACTTACTATTAGTATTTTTTGTGAGTTTTTATATTTATAGTGAGAAAAAAGTATCTAAGGCTTTATATATACTTTGTTAAAAAATCAGTATTGTGAGAACACGTATTACCAGGCGTCATGACTCACAACCATAACCACTGAAAATAGACCCTAAAAAGTAAAAGAGGAGTCTAATTCTCGGCAACATGACTTTTATAACAAAAACTAGCAATGTTAAGTCATTTTTTTTAAAAATCACCAATTTAAAGATATCCCTGTTGGGCTAAGAGTATGCTTTTTAAACTTTTCAAAAAAATGTTAATAAATAAAAACACATGGTGAAAAATTTTGAATTCAAAGCATCCATTGGAAGATTGAATAAAGCATACCTTTTTCATGATTGTGCTCGTCAACAAGTTGCTTGACTATAATCGTTGTCCGGTCTTTGGTAAGTGCAGCATAAATCAAGGCACCACAAGATTGTTTTTGTGATCTGGGTACAGAAGAAAGTATCACATTAAAAATAGATTTTCTAAGTCGCGTTGTGAATTTGAAAATAATGTAAAGGGTTTGAACAAACAATTCACATGACGTTTATAATCAAACATAAATTTGATAAATGTATAATCCTCCCTGGGAACGATTTAATGAGGCTGAACTTTAACCAACCTTAAATTAATTCTTTGGGTACAGCTAAAACTAGACTAGTAGACAAGCAACTAGGTCATCTCTTTAATTACGTACTACTACTAGTACTAGATCTACCAAGTACAAGCACTAATACTACTAGATCTAGATGAGTAGATAGTACTAATAGTAGATCTAAGCGCTACCACTTTATAACTTATACTTATAACTATTATAAATTATAACCTACTTTAAAAAGGAAACAAACGGGGCAATAACGAAAAGACGCTTAAATAAATATACATAGATGTAAATATACATAGATGTACATTACATGTCTATGTTTTTTAAAAATTCAATATGTAAAAAACAAATAATGTGCCCACCTCGTTTCACGATCGCCTTTTCCCGTTAACTTGAAGGTTCCAGCATGAGAACAGGTGTACTTGTAGTATGTGTATTTCATTTCCAAAGGATAAAGCTTGAACCCAGGTTTGACATACTTGTTTGCCTGAATGCATGTTTTCGTTGATGATTTGACAAAAGGCTGGCTGGTTTCATAGGCATATTGGTCTACTGCTTTGAAGAAATCCTCCCAAGAGTTAAAGATTTTATTCAGCCGGAGCTTGGCCATCTTGTCAGCTTCACCCGCTTGAGACTTTAAACAGAATGTTGAAACGGACCCGGATG
>CALYLW010003291.1:0-11276 GCA_944989445.1 Ampullaceana balthica | reverse complement strand
AACTGTGTTAACATCCTTAGATTATATTTTATTTTAATGCATACAAATTAATCATTGACTATTAATCCTCACGGTTACCTTCTTTGCTTAGAAAAAAAAATATTTTAAAATAATATTTTTAACATGTATTTTTTTAAAAATCCCTAAATTGACTGACGGGCATCCCGTAAAAAAGGGGTAGGCGAACAGGGGTAAATAACCTCATCTGGGGTCAAAATGGAATTCTTGGGGGTAATTCAGACTCATTTGGGACATATAACATCCACTACAGTCCACTAGCTATATTAAAATACGTCATGTGTACATGTAAGCTTGGAACATACGCCGCCTATTAAACCAGTTCCTTCCAGAAAATGCATTTAAAAAAAAATTGACAACTATGTAGATTTCTTATCTACATACTATACGAAGACACCTAAATCAACCCTACTTTCATTTATATTGACACGAGTGACAATAATCTTAATCCACATGACTTGACTGTATCAAGTATTCTTTCTGCGATATTTAAAATTAATGCCTTAAAAACTGAGCTAAGAATAAGAAAATTTGTTTTGTGCTCCTCTCGAATTGCGATGTCAAGAATTTGATTCATTCAATAAAGTTAATGAATACTTTGATTTTTAGACACTTGTCATGCTTGTAAAACTCACCAGTTGCATTTTTCGGCGTGCCTAACGACGCTACCCGAAATCCCCGAGTCATGTGACCTCAAGTCTGGTGGTGTAACGAACACATAAACTTGTATATTTTAGGGTAACGGGCAAAAAAGTTCGCTGACTCCTGCCGTGAGAGAGCCAAACGGAGCTGCGGTTACATCACCAATGCTTTGATGTCAACATCAAACGACGCAGGGTAACAATTTCATACGTTCTCTATGTGTTCTCAAACGTAAGGATTATAATTAGTAATTAGATTTAATTTTCATGTCTTGATAACTTATGCCAACCGGTGTCTGATGGCCTACCGACCGGCACATTGAGAAGCACTGATTTAACCCCCCTTAGGTGCGTGACGTCATTTATGGACGGCCCCTTAGGCCACTGCAGCCTATGGAGCCGCACACTTTAATAAAATCTCAATTTTCTCTTATCCTTATTAATTCCATCCCTACCCAGAGTAGGTCCCGCGCAATCCGTTTCGCATTCTAAGCCGCATAGGGCCAAGCAACCGCTAAGATCGGCCCGGTTTTAGACTATTTTAAATTAAATTGAAGCAATCTGATATTAAACAAGATATTCATCAAAATTTGGTATCCTAATTTCCTTATCAAAGTGGAGATTTCATTTTTAAAACCTTTCAACCCTCTAACTAACTACATGTAGTGTAAAAATTGTAATTAAAAGTGAGAATGATTTTATTTACGTTTAGAAAAGGGGGATCACTATCAAGAAATGAAAAAATTCCTTTGTCTCTCAGTCAATTATGGACGAGCTTAGCACTCCACCTTTATGGCCTAGTGATTGACTAATTTGGTTGGGAAAAGACGGTAAAAAAAGTTTTGTGCAAAGTTGCACACTGCACAGCATCCATTTTGTGTGTGCAATACTTAGCGTGGTAAGT
Source organism: Ampullaceana balthica (assembly GCA_944989445.1). Classification (NCBI taxonomy): domain Eukaryota; kingdom Metazoa; phylum Mollusca; class Gastropoda; family Lymnaeidae; genus Ampullaceana; species Ampullaceana balthica. The sequence continues at coordinate 9,713 of CALYLW010003291.1, read as the reverse complement.
CTAAACTGCTGCGCGGCGTCGGTCAGATATATTCCCAGCTTAAGGCTTAGTTAAGGTGGTCCATGGGGGAAAAAAAAAGGAAAGCGTTATCCCCAGAATTCTGTGAATAATTTTCAACGTTATCCCCAGAATTCTGCGAATAACGTTGAACGTTATCCCCAGAATTCTGTCAATGACTCGACGTTTATGGGAGAATTCAGTGAACTATTCTCGAAGTTAATTTTGAGCATTATTTATCATTATATTTATATCATGTATATCAAGTAAATTCACGTTGATTATAATAAATATATCTGACCTGAATAAGAAAACAGTACCAGCCTTATTGTTTTTCATATTGATTTTAAGTTTACACCTATATTTTAGACAATTAGACAATTTCAGAATCTCTTCTGTGCCCTGAGCTATTTTTATCTTTATCTAGCTCTAAGTATAGTCCATTGCCATTGCGTTTTGGATATATGATATAGGCCAATATATTTATCATATATATATATATATATATATATATATATATATATATATATACATATATTATAGGATTGGCTATTGGTACTATTATTAACTCATTAGCTCCTGAAGGGCTACTTCCGAATCTATTTCATATTCCGGACAAAAGGGAAGCAACTTCGTTAAGCTTTTGATTCCATTAGAGAAATGCTTTTATTTTCTAAAGATATTCATTTATCTTAAAAAATAAAATGTTTAATGCATCAAGAAATGAATTAAGTTTAATAATAATATAACATGCACTGCGAAATAATGAGGATTGAAGTCTGATAACGCGATTTTCGGCACCTCGGCTGAATACATACTAACATACGCTAGGTACTTTGACATAAAATTTAAATGAAGTCCAATAGGCTTAAATAATATATCATTTTAAAGGGCTTGCTAAGACCTTTCCAAAAACACCTGTTTTGTCTTTCTATCTTTTATAGAAGTGGAGTTATGATTTTTTTTGTCGATTTTTTTTGCCCCTTATATAACCTATATTATTTATTAAAAAACTTGTGACCCAAATTTCAAAATTCTGTACTCTTTCCCTCACAACTTTTTTAATTTTAGAGATAAAGGTATCAAATTTTCAGGAGACATTCACAATCCAATTTACAAAACAATGAACAAGAAATGTTTAAAGTTTATCAAGATTTTGAATTTTGTAAAAATATATTTAAAGGCTTGTTGAAAAAAATCATAGCGAAAATTAGTATTTATATATATATATTGATATATAAATACAAATCAGAACAAACAATTGCATGCCTAATGTATTTTAATTAATTGTATGGTAAATTTAAATCAATTACTATATTTAAATGTTTGAATGGTAAGTATTTGACTTTAAGATAAAACTGAATGCAAGTTACAATAAATTATTTTTGGAAATACCCCACACCTTCGATGCCTGATTACTGAAATTTCAAATTAAAATTAAAGTCAATAAGTATTTGAAGATTTAAGTACCTCATTAATCATTAAATGATAATAAAAACATTTTGCCTGTCAATTTCTGAGTAAATAACTTGTATTATTGTATGCAAATTTCTCAATATTTCATTCATAACCTTTGTCATTGTCTTCATCAAATATTTGGCAATTGAAGATATTCCGAGTTCTGCGGTGGAATATAATTTTTATCTCTTGTAACTATTCTTATGCCTATTTTATTTGGCAATTTAATTTTAATTATTGAGATTTATTTGTTTTGATTAATTTATTGTTTGTCAAATGTGTATGTCCTCATCTTTGTGAAAAGAAGATTGTGGGTGAGATTTAACAAAAAATGTTAACAACAAACATTAAATTTTAAATAAAAGGATTACATCACCATCATTATTATTAATTCTAAGGTAAGTATCATTTTGGACTTAGCATTATACAAAACTTTTAATTATGCTCTTAAAATTATTTAGTTAATTTTAATAATAATAATATACCACATAATAATATAAATAAGTAATTAAAGTAACCCAAAGACTATCACTATCAACTAATACTATAAGATTTTATACTAGAAAACTAATACTAATACTAATAGTATTAGGGTCTAATGTTAATTGGACCTGTATTTATTTGTAAACTCACTTTAATATTACTAATAACGAATTGTAATTGTAACTATTAGTATAGTATAGTCAAATAAACAATGACAATGAATAGAAATAATTCATTTATTAATCATATTACATTATGATTGAAATAACTCATTTATCTTATCTTATCTATACAGACGCTCCTTCTATGCAGAAGATAGTTGCGTCCACAGACCATGACAGATGATCTGTTGGCAAGTGATGCAGCATTCACAAGCCACGGCTTTGTGGGTTCCACGCATTACCCAGCCGCCTAACTACATGTAGTGTTAGGTACCCATTAGGAGCGGGATGACTCAGGGACGCCCTAGGCCCCGGGAACAAACCCTTGCCTTCACACGGATTCGAACCCGTGACCATCGGTACGACAGTCCAGTGCGCTGCCACTCGACCACCGCGTCCCGTCATTTCTCGGGAAAATCAAGTTTAAGTATAATCTATGGTGTTACTATTCTATTAAATATTATTAAACTTACTAAATCTATCAATAGCTGTAATCAATTCTTACCAGTTCAATATATAATTACATTTATGCATTACATCGTATTTAGGAAAAACTTATTAAAGAAAGACATTTCCCACAACCCCGTTTTTATTTTGAAAGGGGGATGACTCGTGATGCGATTTTTATTTCCACCTTCAAGTCCTAAAATGGGGGAAGGCATAACTTTTAAGGGCTAAAACCAATTTTAATGAAGTAAAGTTATTCAGGTTCGAAAATTAAATAAGTATTCTGACTCCAAACCACTATATCTGACCCTTTAAGATAAAGTTTATTTTAAAGTTTATCAGATACCTTTTTCAATAGGATTAAAGTGCGCCGATGCGGTGATCGAACTCACTGCAAAAATGGTATCAAAATACTATGAAATTTTGTGGTAAACGTCACTGATGACGAGGAGCACTCTATTTTGAATATATATGACGTAGAACGCAAAAACAATGTTATCGCCGCTAAAGCTTAATGAAAAACGCCATGACAGTTTTTCCGTGAATTTACGACATGCGCAGATCGATGCGCGAATGAGTATCGAAGTACCTACATACGCCATATAGACGCGTCAAACTAATTCACACATGGATCGAAAGTGAAAGAAGATAAAAACATCCGGTGATGTCTATTGAAATCTCGTAGAATCACGCATTAGCCGGAAGTCTCGAGGAAAGCGAGATTTCGTGCTATTTTTAAACTAAAAATACGATAGTGCGTCGCTAGACGAAAAGACGCATTTGGGCGCATCCGTACGGACCCCTATAAGGACGCATTTAGTCGCATCAGGAGCTAATGAGTTAATATTATTAGTAGTAGTGGTAGTAATCTAGGCTTTGGCTTTAGTAGGCTTAGACTTAGTAAGGCATAGGCATAGGCAAACTAGGCAGCCGCCTAGGGCTAGGGCTAGGGCCTCCGATTAGTTTCAATCATTATTATCATTAATTATGATTAATGGGGGCCTCGCACAAGAATTTTTCTATATTTATTAGGGGTCTACCGATATGCCTTTTTGCCGATATTGCCGATACCGATATTACCGATATTTTTTTTTGCCGATATGAGTGCCGATATGAGTATTTGTTATGACAAAAAACCATCGGTCATATTTGATGACGTCATTCTTAAATCTATCACTCGTAATTATTTATCTTTAATATTAGGGGACTACCGATAGGCATTGTCGCCGATATTACCGATATTTTTTTTCCCGATATGAATATTTGTTAGAACAAAAAACCAGCGGTCTTATTTGATGACATCGATCATTCTTAAATTCATCACTCCTACTTGTTTATATTTTATATTAGGGTTCTACCGATAAGTATTTTTGCCGATATTACCGATATTTTTTCTCCGATATGAGTGCCGATATGAGTATTTGTTAGGACAAAAATAACAGCGGTCATATTTGATGACGCCATTCTTAAATTTATCACTCGTAATTATTTATATTTTATAATTAAGGGGTCTACCGATATCCAGTTTTGCCGAAATAGCGATTTTTTTTTCCCGAAACGAAGTTTCCGATGTGTTTACAAGTTCCAGTTCATGACCTACATAGGACTCATAACAAAACGAACCGTCCTTCATAAAAATGTAGAAGCATATTACGTACTCCTTTTGAAACTTCAACCTTGACTCATAATTATTAATTCTAACCAATAGTTTAATGGCTTTTGCACACGGCCACCTTTTATGAATGAAACAATGAGAACAAAGTACAATAGTAATATAGTGAAAATGAGGCTGAAGCTTGAATGGTTGCCAATGACAACACGTCTTCACACGGTACATTTTGTTATTCCATACGAAACGAAATGTTTTAGACATCTGCGATTCTGCGTGCATCTTTGCTATTAGAGCAATTACGTGAACATCATGTTTACATGTTATCCATTTATTAGAGCAATTACGGTATACTTGGCATCGGCACTATTTACACAGTATTTCTGAGTATACGAAAATCGGCCGATACCTAAACAATATCAAAGCACATGGCACACTGTATCGTGGCTGCACATATTAATACTAGGACTCTTTTGACTATTTCAATACTGGTATCGGGGTCGATATATTAATTTGTCGAGATATTGTAAACCTAAATGATAGTTTTTTTGTTTCCGTTTTTTTTTGGGGTCAAAATGTCACTTATTATGAAATATCGGTGACGTCAATATCGGGACCTTTACAGGCTACCGATACCGATATTGCCGATATCCAGATATCGGTGCCGATATATCGGCTAGCCGATATATCGGTAGACCCCTAATATTTATTCTTTTATTTTTCTTTTACATTTTATTTAGGGCCACCAAATTCTCTTCGCCAAGGCCAAGGGCCGCCAATTCCTTTAGACCAGTCCTGCAGTAATATAGTTTTTTACAGTCCATGACATATTATTGGAGAATATAGGACAATATATTTATTTATAATATAGGATAGGGTATTAGTACTATTATTAGTAGTACTACTAGTAGTGTTAGCAATATTGGCAGTATATTGAATTGCGCCGCTACCAAGGTCGCGTCGCAGTGGGATGAACGTGAATCATTTAAATATTATGCAATAACAAAAGATTTAAAATAGAAAAAAAAATAATTAAAAAGAAGAAAAAAAAAGATTCCTCATCTAAAAATCGAACCCTGTGCAAAACAAATATTTAAAAAAAAATATTCCACTAGCGAAAATCGAACCCTGTACCACAACGTCAACTGTCCTTCACTCTACCATGCGGCCACGAAGAGATGTTGAATATTTAGCTTTTTAAACTATAGAGACTCTGGGTCGCTAAAACCACAGAATTCTGGGGATAACGTTCAAAGTTATTCGCAGAATTCTGGGGATAACGTTGAAAATTATTCGCAGAATTCTGGGGATAACCACTCCGAAAAAAAAATTCTGTTTTTTTTTAGAAAAAAAAATTATTACAGGACAACAACAAACAATTAGAAAGAAGAAAAATGAAGAAAAAAATTTGAAATTTTGAAGAAAAAAAAATTTTATTGCAAAAAAATGAAAATTTTCGTTCAATTTTGACATTTGCGCAAAGTGTGATAAAAAATATATTCTTTCACAAAATCATAATAAAACTTTGTATACAGACTAAGAATGATATTAGTAAAAACTTTAAAAAGAGATTTTTACAACTTATTACTTTGAATTGCTACAAATCACTTACATGTGAGGTCACCACATTAGTCGTCAAAATTTTAGAGGTAGCAATATAAAAAAATTTATTAAAATTTCCCAGAATGGAAAATACAAAAAATGGCCATTTTAAATCCTAGAGAATATCAATGGTAACATGCATGCCAAGTTTGAGGCTTGTAACTATAATATTTTTCAACTTATCACATTTGGCATTCTTAAAATATGAGAAAAATGCAAAGTTGAGAAAAACACAAAAAAAGTTTTAAAATGTTTGTAAAAAAAATTCTGAGTTATATAAACAATATAGCATGGTATATATACCTGATATATATACCACTTATACATGAAATAAAACATTTAAAATCATATACATAATTACAGAAAATAATTGAACACACTTTTGCCAAGGTCACCCACGTACCTACAAAAATTAGCAAAATATTGAAAAAATTCTGAAATTTTTTATATGACAAATTTGCTACTAAAACAACTATTTTTCAGTAGAGAATATAATTAAATAATAGCATGCAAATTTTGAAGAATTTAGACTCAATAATTTTCAATTTGATACCTCAGACGTCAAAGAAAATGTTAAAATAATATGACGAGAAAAAACGAAAATATCTATTAAATTTTTTTTTACAGCATATTGAGCTAAATGTGGATACATAATCCATGTATATATAACATATATTAGCAAAATTATAATTCATTAACAACTTTTTAGCACAGAAAGGCCATATAAAAATAAATTGTCATTATATAAAAATTATCCACAAATTCAATTTTTTTTTAAATTCTCACTACGCAGTTCATAAACATTACTTTATAATCTTGATACATAAAATACATAATACACTAAAAGAGAAAATATGCATATAAATTACAAATAAATTGACAAATGATGCAATAAATAATATCAAATCCTAAAATTTTATAAAAAATCATTTGACACACCAGCTAAATTACTGTGCACCCCATTCTACTAATAAAAGCCTATCTGCCTCCCTCCTTTCTGCCCCCCTAATTAGTTCCCTCCTCCTCTTTACATTTAATTTTAATGCTGACTCAGCTTTCCTAACCCTAATTCTATCCCTCTTTTTACCAAACTCCCGTGTCATACAACCTATCCCCAAACCCACTGAAGATAAAAAGTCCTTGGACGCCTTTGACCCCATATTAAATTCCCCTACACCAATGGCTACAGAAATTTCCAGTCTTGACCGTTTGACAAAAATGTGCTTGGGGCATCGGGACCATATGAGTGAGTGGATACACTCATTGACGTTCTGAGTTTTACCTTGAAGGCAGCGACGCAATAAGTCTTCATTAGTCATTTTTTCATAAACATCTTTCACATATCCAGCTACAGTTGGATTGAGGTATGTTGAAATATGTGAAAGATGTTGAGGAACAACTAAGCCTTTAGCCACTGCCTTCTTGTAAAAACACCAGGACGTCTCACCATTCGGGCAGTCATCATGGCGGGGTTCTTCATCAGTTGAAGTACAATGCCAGAATCCTGCCCAAATTGTCAGCTTCATATCTTCCACAGTTTTGTTGGATCGAACGGCCTTGGTGAAATATTTCTGTAGCCGCTTGATTTTGTCTTGGGTAAGGCGCCCAACACCCTTATCACCTAGCGTTATCTTTTGCTTCTTTTTTGTATCAACCAGGGTCCTTAGGGCAGTTCCGAGGCGTTTAGAAACATGGTTTACGCACTCGTGCTTCTCCACTATCAAGTCAGGATACGGATTGGAATTGTGTCTCAACTTGATAGTGTTTGTGTCACCATCCGACACAACAGTACGGTAGCGTAAACCATGTTTAGCGACTGACCTGCCCCACATTGCAACAGCAGCTTGTTGCTCCATGCTGCCGCTAGACCCTGTGTGATTTGCATCGCAAGATAATTTGTGGCTCAGGAACCAGGCATGATATTTTTCTTGACTTTCAGCCAGCAATTTTTTACCAGTTGTCTGGCATTTCTGGCAAAATTTCGATAGACACTGAAAATCAACTACAAGTCCAGTCCTATTTTCGATGATACATCCAATGCCAGATTTTGAGCTGTGGCCACGCGTATGCCAACTTCCATCGTAGGATACATCAATGTCTACCACCTCTTGATGGTTTTGCTCTGGATAAGCTGCCTTCACTTTATCCACTGAAAGCTCCAACATCTTATCCTGGTAGGTTGGTAGCGATTGATGTAGGGAGGTAGCATGCTGGTCGAATGTCTTCTGGTGAATATTAGGAATATTTAACACTTCGAAAAATTTCCCCATACCAGCATGCCCCATCCCAGTAACTAAAGATGCCGCCACAGCTCTTTTATTGACATCGAAAGTTTTGCCAGAGCACAGAACGGAAGAGTATGTGGAGGCTATAATGAAGTCACAAACTGTGCACACAATTTCCAGAAATAACGCTAGTCCAGAACTTTTTTTTTCATCACAATGAATTTTGAAATGTCCCTCCAGGCACTTGGGGCACGAAAACTTTACGAACAGTGTCTGAAGAGCATCTATTTGTACTACAGATGCGAGCCCTATGGTATTGTCATGTGTGGCATCAAAAGAAAGCAACTTTGACTTTGACGCAGATTCTTGCGGCCTGGTAGTTGTAGAAACAGGCGGTGTAGCTGGTGGTGAAGCAGGTGGCGCAGCAGGCGGCGCAGCTGGTGGTGAAGCAGGCGGCGCAGCTGGTGGCGAAGCAGGAGATGAAGTGCAGCCCCCATTCTTCTGTTTCAATTTACCTTGTCTGACCAACATCATTTTCTTGAATTTCTTTGACCTAGGTGCCATGGTTTTCAGTTCTGAGCAAAATTTGAGAGGAAAAAAAAAGACATTAAAAATCAAACAAAATATTTTTTTCATTAGGACAAGGTAAAATAAGTACTTACACTTACACTGATGAAATAATAAGTAAAAATGATGCAATTATATTTTTTTTGTGGTCATTTAAAAATTAAAATAAATAAACGTATGCTAGTTCAACTAATTCATTCATATTTAATAATTTTTATTTACATTACTATGCTTTACGACTCGATTGTTGTCATTGACAACCAAAAATAAAATAATAAATATGAAACCAATTGAGACACGTGTGCTATTAAAAAATGTAATATAACACCGCAATAATGAAACTAAATTTATGTCAAATATTTTTTAATGTGAATCATGAATAATTAATCTTGAAACAGATTTAGTTTTAATTTATTAGCCGAACACACAATTATATCTTTATTTCATATAACTTTCTAAACACTAGTACTAACTGTGTCTAACTAGTAGTAGTATCGTATTATAAAACATTGTCGAACACACCTCGAAAATAATCTTATGTGGAGACTAAAACTAGACAAAATAATATTTATTAATTAATTAATTTAATTACTTACCAAGAAAAACAAGTATATATATTCAAATTAAAGTAATTTGAATTTCCAAAGCAAATGTGGTCGATCGATAACGGGTTCAAAGGGTTGCGCTAACTGGACACAGTGATTCAGAACGACGAGTGGGGCAGAATGATGCACTGTGGGATTGATTTTTTACTAGCGGGGCCATTTCTAAATATAGCTGACCAATGATAGTTGCGAAAAGAAGTTTGTTGATGATAATTTAAATATTGACCAATAAGAATGCGTGTTTTTCGAATTTTATGGGTTAGCGGGACAAAGAATTCCGTAGAGGGTTATTTTTGGACATTATAGTGGGCGATACCATTACAATAAGGGGAGGATAAGCTTTCCAACGATACCAAATATGTCTAGCTAGCGTTTCATTTACGTTATATATCTAAATGAGAATTTCGCAAGACTGTCGCACTTCTAGACAATTTTATACTTACCATACTGTTTTAAAATACATTTTAAACATATTAAAATAATTTTTTAAAGCATTTTGTAAAAACCAAAGTATTCTAAAGATGTTAATTTAGTTGAATTTATTGTAATCTCATTTTCG